>WSZQ02069049.1:93983-150535 GCA_019419845.2 Weissflogia rhopalogaster
TATATATATATATATATATTTTTAGAATTGATCAAGTTATCAAATTATTGAATGCAATTATTCTGACAACGCCGTCATATCCAGTTTTGTACTATGTAGGCGAAGTTTTGAAACATGGATCGACATCTGTGACTTTCGTGCAGCATTTATGTCGTAATTGCCGATCAAATATTCGAAAGAAAGTAAAGAAAGGAATAATGTTAGTCAACGAAAAATGTTGTATTATTGAAATGTACTTCAGCATGTGCCGAGAGGCACTGGAACAACATAACACCAATAAAATTAATGAGGATTTTCGTATGCAATTGGCTCTTGTGCAGTTTGTGACAAATGCCCTAAAATGTAATGTGCATTGGATGCATTTCGATCCTGATAACACTCAGTAAGCTAATAATAAATGTATATCAGAGTTTTATACTAATGTTTTAGGATTGTTACAGTTTCGAATGTCAGAAGGAATTTTACAAGCTCACAATTGCTGTGATTCATTCAAGTTTGTTAAAGTATCGATTGCTTCAATTGGATGGAGACAAAATTATAGTGGAAGTTCAACGTATCGTGCATATCGCGCCAAATATCTTAGGGATCTTGTTTGCGAAGTATGGCGAATTGATTGAGTTTGACGCACAGTACAATGCGATGTTTAAATCTTCATTGATGCTTTTGAGGGAAATGCAGGGGACATTTCGGGATTGGAATCAATTTATAGGTGAGTATAAAAATGTTATAAGTAATGTAGTAACATTTCAATGTTACTATTAATAATATTTATGGATTATTATACATGTTTCATGGACTGTTATCCACGTTTCATGGAGTGTTTTCCATGTTTTTCTTAAACTTTAACAGGCTAAGCTACGGTACACGAATTTACGTTTGAAATCCTCTAACGACTACTATAAATGGTAGTCCAGAGCAAGTAAAGATTTGCCGATGACCTCTACATAAAGAAAACTAAGGAATTCAATGTACCGTAGTTTATGCTCCTAATATTCAATTTTAATCAATGTATTTTTACAATTTCCAGATGAAACTGTAAGACACACTACCAGTGAATCCTCGCCACTTTCACCTGCAGTATTCGTCAATTTATTTGAAGAAACGCTTGTTATAGACTAGTAAAAACATGCATTTGCAAATAACATGTATTAATTGAGCTTAGGGCGAAATACGTATAATTAAATATCATACTTATAAAGTATTTTGTAAATCGGAGATATAGCTGTATTCTAAGTAAGAACAACCCCAGTCGAACAGAGGAAGTACAAAATACAACATTCATATTTTTGTGCTCAATTCGTTTTATAAAGTTTGATGCTAATGAACATAGTGATATACATTTGAAAATATATTTATAAAATCTATAAAAATGTAGAATTCAATCAATAGTAAAGGAAAGTTAGATTATTGATTGTATTTATTCTGACCAGACCGTAATAGCCATATTTTCATTATTGGAGCAAAGTCTTGAAACATGTGCGACCAGAGGCACATGATCCTAGCTGAAAGTAACCTAACCTATCTAAAAGTAAATTACCCAAATATGTTCCTGACATGTTTGCTTAATAGATACATCCGTGAAATACCACAAATTTTGTCCATTCCATAAGCAAGGACCATACCACCGTGAAAGCACCAATCACAGGTGACTATAAGATGCCCCACTCTAGTACGTTTGTTTATATTAGAAGTAGCACCAAATAGCATATAGATGATCTATGGCAGCACCGCTTGCTTTGTTTCAGGGAACTAATTTCGAAGTTATGCAACCATGACAACAGTAGTTTCATATTTATTAATATACATCAAAAGAAAACACAATATGCACAAATTATTACAAAACCAATAAGTAGTAACTTAATGGAGAATGTTTTAAGAGTGATAAACAAAATAATTTGAAGTCCTCTGTAAACCTCCTTCCCTTAGGTGATTTAATTAACAGCTCCATTTGGGCTATGAAAAATTTTTCGTTGATGCATTCATGGAGTCTATCTGCGACTCCATAGTCGACATGCTAGCGATTGCCACGGTCTCGTTACATATATGTGGCTTCTCTCAGAGCATCGGACGTAGTAGAGCATAATTAAAATGAAAGAAAATAAAATATTTTTCTGAATATTAATAGTAGCAATAGTAAACAACTGGTTGATCGTTATATGGTTAGTTCCGGTATATTATCAAAATTTGTCAAATTTTCCAAAATTGAGCACACATGCGCACTGTTAAAATCCAATTCCAACAATCGCAAAACGGAGTGTTGAGGGCAATATTCTGCGCCGAGTTCCAAGTTCCAGTGTGCAATGTGCTGATGTGTGTTTGTTCTGATTGTTAAATGAGTTGAAAATATACATACTGTCATCGAAATCAAATTATTTGGATCCTGCCGCATTCACCACCGGAAACATATCACAACGAAGAAGGCCAAACGTGCCGTAAGTATCAGTTTCGCATATTCTCCTTGCTTGTTACATATTATTGCGCCCATGAATAAGCAACACATGCATTAGTTATAAACATAACCTCTTCGTCAATTTCAAACATGAAAAACGCGCATAAAACGAAAATTAGCAGAAGTATCATCGTGGCCACCACTCCCCGCACATATGAAGAATGAATACATGTTCTTGGTTTGTAGTTTACAGTTTACCACGCTTATCAACCTTAAAACGCACACATCATAGCATACAAACCATGTTCAGCAAAATGCAGAAGAGATACATGTGCCGATATTATGCAACAGATGCTTGGTTTTCCCCGAAAACAACTAGCAAACGTTTCAAGCCACATCCAGAGAAGCTCCAGCGTCGTTTGGACGAAAAAGAGAAGAAATTATGTCGAAATCCATCGGTTATTATGCCGAAATTTGAGGAGCACGTAACTGAGACGAGAGTAAACAAACTCAATATACAGATGTTGTCTAAAAATCTCTATAAGCAAGTCTTTACAAATTATGTGCAAAATAAAATTAGCAAAGACGTGATTCAAGCTTGTTCTGAAGAGTTAGCAAAACATGGGATGGTCTCTAAAGAGAATCAGTTTTTACAAGACGTAACCTTAAAGTTGCCTTCTTTAAAAGGAAATAATCTAGAAGAACACTTTTACAATATTGGTCGAAAACAGTCAGAGCCGTACCAGAAATTAGCAGAAAAGTTACTGGGAAAACTCCCTAAAAAACCCACCAAGTGGCTGTTCCATCAAGGTTGGATAAGATATACAAATGACGGTAATCCACAATCAGTCGATGTGCCTTTAGAAAATGATTTAGTTTTTGATGTGGAGGTGTGTGTTCAACATGGGAAGAATCCCATCCTGGCGACAGCTGTAAGCTCGGAAGCATGGTATGGATGGGTGAGTGATACACTCATAAATTTAAATTCATCAGTGGGTAAAAATTACCACGAGAATGACTTAATTCCTCTCGAGACGGCCACTTTGGATCAGGCAAAACTTGTGATTGGGCACAATGTCTCCTATGATAGGGCGCGAATTAAGGAACAGTATTCCTTGGAGCGAACAGGTACCCGTTTCTTAGATACAATGTCTATGCATATTTCTATCAGTGGTATGACGAGCTATCAGAGAGCGATGCTTAAGTCAAAGAAAGAATCAACGAACGATGATGAATGGAAGACTTTTAGTGCTCTGAACAACTTGAGTGATGTACACCGACTGTATTGCGGTATTGAAGTGAGTAAAGACCCTCGCGAGGTATTTGTCAACGGTAGTTTGAGAGACGTACGCGAGGATTTCCAAAATTTAATGGATTACTGTGCTGGTGACGTGGTGGCAACGCATGCGGTATTTGGCAGGTTGTGGCCACTGTTCAGGAAGCGATTCCCTCATCCGGTTACGTTTGCTGGTATGTTGGAGTTATCCACCGCATATTTGCCGGTGAATCAGAATTGGAATCGCTATATCGAAGAGTGTGATCTGACCTATGAGGAGTTGGAGATGGAAGGCAGAATGTTACTCGCGAAGAAGGCTGATCAAGCCTGCCAATTGATTCATGGCGAGAGATACAAGGAGGATGTGTGGATGTGGGATCAAGATTGGTCCACAAAGGAATTAAAAATAAAGAAAAATGAGAAAAAAACACGCTCATCCTCGGATGCACCAAAGCAAATTCATCTAACAAAAGAAGCGAAGGAGGACAAAGAAGAAGAAGATCCACTGGATACAAAGTTCAAATATTTGGAGGAACAGAAACCGCGAAATGTCCTACTAGCGGGCTATCCGAATTGGTATCGTAAATTGGCTGTCAAAGCAGGGGCACATGAAGATTGGACGCCTGGACCTCACTTAATCAGTACCTCAATGCAGATTACACCAAAATTGTTGAATCTCACTTGGGAAGGGTACCCGTTGCATTTTATACGTGGATTAGGTTGGGGATTACTAGTACCATTCTCAACCGATCTTGAAAATAAGACAATACCAATTGGTTCTCTTCTTAAAAAATGCCCTATAATTGCGGATAAAGACAGGCAGAATTATATCCCTAATAATATCCGACAAGAGGTTGAGGATAATCTAGCTAGGAAAGAATACTATAGTAAGTTGAAACCTGATAAGAGTGATGGCGCGTATAAAGGTTCTGGAATATGGTGTAATACTATATTGGAGGATGTTATATTTTTCTTCAAATTACCACATAAGAATGGAGCTGCCGCGAGGGTAGGAAATCCTTTAGCTAAGGATTTTCTGAATAAGTTTTCGGAGAATGTTTTGGCTGGTGATTCGGAGATTGCCGAGCGCGTGTTGGACATTGCGAGAAAATTGTCTTACTGGCGCAACAATCGGGACCGAATCAAAGGGCAGTTGATAATTTGGTTGAATAATAACTATGGTGCAATAATACCACAAATTGTAGTTGCTGGTACGTTGACTCGACGAGCCGTGGAAGCAACTTGGATGACTGCATCAACTCCAAAAGTGGATCGAATCGGATCCGAGTTAAGGGCAATGGTTCAGGCACCGGAGGGATATAAATTTGTTGGAGCTGATGTGGATTCGCAGGAATTGTGGATTGCGAGCATGATTGGCGATGCACGACATGCGAAAATGCATGGTGCGACCCCATTTGGCTGGATGACGCTTAGCGGTACGAAAACGGATGGGACTGATATGCATAGTGTCACTGCCAAGGCAGTTGGTATCTCTAGGGATCATGCTAAGGTGATAAACTATGCACGCATCTACGGCGCTGGGCAGAATTTCGCCGAGCAATTGTTAAAGCAGTTTAATCCGTCGATAAGTGATAAAGACGCGCGTAGTAAAGCAGTGAAAATGTTTGATCTGACCAAGGGTAAACGGGTGTACCAATTGCGACCGGATTATCTGTTTGATTTGGCTGATGTGTCGTATTCGAAATGGCAGGCGCATCAGCTTGCCAAAATGCACGGTAAAACTTTAAACGATATGTTTTACAAGCCCAGATGGGTGGCCGGGACGGAAAGTGCGATGTTCAACAGTTTAGAAGATATTGCCAGCGAGGAAAGTCCGACAACACCATTTTTGAATGCGCGTTTGAGCCGAGCTCTAGAGCCGTTGTATAATCCAGACGAAAAATACCTACCTACACGTGTCAATTGGGTTGTGCAAAGTGGAGCCGTCGACTTTTTGCATTTAATGCTTGTTTGTATGCGCTGGTTGATGGGCGATAAGGCGAGGTTTTCGCTCAGTTTTCACGATGAGGTGCGGTATTTGGTGAAGGATGAGGATAAATACGACGCGGCTCTTGCTATGCACGTTACGAATTTGCTCACGCGGTCATTCTGTGCGATTAAGTTGGGTATCTACGACCTACCGTACTCTGTAGCATTCTTTTCGTCGGTGGAGATCGACACTGTCTTGCGAAAGGAGGCTAAGCAGGACTGTAAGACTCCTAGTAATCCATACGGTCTTAGGAGGGGCTACCGGATTCCACATGGTGAAAGTGTCAATATATATGATGCTATCAAGAAAGCTAAAATGTAATTTCAACTTGTGATTAGCATTATGCATATTATTCTATATCTATACCTCATTTTGCATACATTTTTATTCTTAGAATTGATTGTTTATTAGTATATTTTGTATTAACGGAAATGTTTATGATTTCAGTTGCAAAGATGTCGAAAACCACCAAAAGAAAGCATGTTCTTCGCGAGGTAAATAAGTTAAATGACTATTTCGCACCACCTACTGAAGCGCAAACAATCGTACGAATCCTCGCGTCGCGCGGTAACAACCTGCATGAGGTGGAGGATGCCAACAAGCAGATCTACCTCGTCTCCATGCCGACGAAGTTTCGCAAAAACATTTGGGTGAAGCGTGGCGATTACGTGATCGTGGAGCCTATTAAAGAAGGTGACAAGGTGAAGGCGGAGATGGTGCGCGTGCTCTCCAAAGAGCACATCAAGTACTTTAACAAAATCAACGTCTGGCCGGATGGCTTCGAGATCTTTTTCGACGGAATGGGCTTTCAGAGCTGCAATAGCACTTCGACGAGCAGCAGTGGCAGCGAGGAGTGGTCGACAGACACAGAGAGTGACAGTGATAGTGCGGAGGACGAGAGTGCGGACGATAATCATGTGATCGATGTGCAGGAAGAGGCGATTGCCGTTGCCGTGCCGGCGGCGGTGGTGTGCCCTCGTCAACTGCCTACCGCCGACGAGCCACGCGCGGCGCCCTCGGACGACATTTGCCTAGACAAGATTAAAATCGCGCCAGACGAAAGCAAGAAATAAGGGTACTGCGATTGAACACTTTTCGTCATTATCGTTTATTTCTTTAGCCTTTTTAAAATAACGTGTGTAGGTAAATTCGAATGTAACATACCATATACATCTGTAAACAACGCGCACAATTTCTCGGAGGGGACGTGTTTTTACGACTCGCCCCGCATTTTCTTCAGGATCTTCGTTTGTACAATGCCGGTGATGTTACCGTCGACGTACTTCAGCTGGGAACCAGTTCGTATGGCCATCTTGTTGCAAAAAATTGTTCAAAATCAAGTTAATATAAAAAGTTTGACAGAGTAAACATATGAAATTATTGAATATCTTAGGGATTTGGTAATTTATGTATCTTTGTTGTTGAATAGAAATGTTTCATTAATTGTCCTGTTTTGATAATTGTAAATGACATTCATTCTTCCTAAACAATCTTGTCCTAAATAAAAGAAACCTTTGAGCTTTTTTGTGGTGCATATTGTTTTTTTTACATTCATCTCTTTGTATTCCACTTAGACATGCCATAAAAAAATTGATTTCGATATAATAGATGTTACGGAAAATCTGGAATTACAGTTCTTTTCTGGAGATGCTGGTTATTGCACCAATTACATTCGTTTTCTGAATTATCCCCAAGGTACTTAATGAATCATAGGAAAAATGATTATTTCTTACCTCAATATTTTGTACGAGTTTAATTTCAATAGGGCCAGAAACAAAACTGGTTAGTTTGCAATCATCCGCGGAACCCAACCTTCCGATACGCCCAACTCGATGAATATAATCAGCCGTGTAAAGTGGAAAATCATAGTTTATTATCTGCTTCAGCTGTGTGGTATCCAATCCTCTCGAACCAACGTCGGTAGCGGATAGAATATTAGCCCGCCCAGCTAGGAAATCGGCCCATTGCTCCATTCGGATGGCATAGTTCATATCACCATTGATATTTGCGCAATTTAGACCGTTTTCACGCAGAAACATCGCCAGCCAATTGCAAGTCTCACTCCGATTTGTGAATACAAGCATTGGTTGACGACTCTGCTTAGCGATCGACAGCAACTGGCTAGGTTTGGCGGTTTTCGTTAGCCGTATGAACTTCTGCGTAATGTTCATTAACGGTTTATGGAGGCGTTCGCTCTTGCACTGTTCCAATGACGCCATGATCGGCTCTAGGATGGCAGGCAGCTTACGAGGGACCGTTGCCGATGAGAATATAAAACGTGATGCAATCACCCGCTTAATTAACGATTCCATGCGATCGCTGAAACTATCATCCAACAGTGAATCGGCTTCATCCAAGACTGTATGTGCTACGTGGTTGAGTTTATACAAACCAATCGTTGAGAGTTTACCGATTGCACCCGGTGTTGCAATCAACACATCTATGTGGTCATATTCAGCTTTGAGCATTAACTGTTTTGTGCGTCCGCCAACGATAACTTTCGCTTTTAAACCATTAGCATCGCAAAGGGGTGAAGCTACACTGCCCACTTGTAGGGCAAGTTCACGATTTGGTACCAAAATTAGAACTTGTGGCGTATTCATTACATCAGTTGGTTTCAGATCTTCAATTAGTGGCAATAGATATGAATACGTTTTACCACAACCTAGTCGACAAAGTACCGAACAAAAAACAAATTAATTAAGTGTTCAAACCATTTTCGTTATGAAACTTGTTCTTTACCTGTCTCTGCAGCTATTAACATATGTTTGCCAGACCTCGCAATTGGAATAACTGAGCTTTGAAAACTAGTAAAAGCTGTGATGCCATTGACTCGCAAAACTTTTTCTATGTTTTGGCTTATTCCAAGTTCTGCGAGTGGAACTGCCGGTGAATCTCGATTCGTTGGATTTCCATGAACCGTGAAGAAGTCTCCAAATGACTTTGAATTGGCCCATCCCTTCGATGCCAAAGGAATTACGTCCAAGTTATTATATTTCGTATTTACGTAGAAATCGAATTGTTTTCGCCGGCATGTGATGATGGGTTTTCTTGAGTTAGTTGATAAATAAAGGTGTGCTTGCCTAATATTTGTCAATGGGTCTGATAGCAATTTTTTGCAGTTATACTTAATAATTGTTATATTTCTATACATTTTGTTTGATAACATCGTGTAACATAACTCATATGATCTCTTCCAAAATTCTTTCGCAAAATAAGTTTGGAGGTTATTCCACGCCAATTTCACGGTTCTCGTAAATTCATAGATTATATTCCTAAACGTAAAGTACCGGTAGTAGATAATATCGTATTTAAGCAGTACGTGTTCGGAAAGAGGGAAATGTAGCGACTCGAAACGATTGCGCCCGAGTTCGCCCTGCCTAAGCACAGCTGCGCCAACCGCGATACAACAGTGCCATAGTCAGGCGCCGGATCGGCGCCGCTCGAGGGCATATGATTAAACATATGAAAATCTACATTTTCGACATAAAATTATCTCAAATATAGATGAATCAATTTAAAATAAATATTTTTCGGCTCACAAAGTTGAATTTTTTTTATATCAAATTACATAAATATAATTAATAATATTGTTAGTACTCTAAGAATAACAATATTTTAAACAATACTTAAATCGAATTAGAAACCATGTGACAAATACAGTTTAAAATGACATTGTTTAATTGTAGTTTGTTTGACGAAAATTTCTAGTAGCTGTTCGACAAATCTTGTCAGTCACTCAGTAGACATATCGTTCCAAATGTGCACGTATTTTTTGTGCGTTTTCCGCCAATTTCGTTTATGATCGCGATTCCATCGCCGGCCCAGTGATTGCGCCACATTTGTGACGATCGCGTGTGCGACAGACACGACAGGACAGAGACAATCACACACACCCACACGACGCTGCTGCGCCGAGAGCGATCTGGCGATTTCCGCGTGCCGGCCGGTTTTCGCGCTCACACCCTTCGTCAAATTCACCGATCAACGACCAATAACAGGCTAACAGCGTACCCGGTTTGTACTGATACACACAGCATAAAGTTGCAACCTGGGTGTGAGAACGGATCCATTCCATCGCAGCCTAGTTTACCTTCGAAATTGCATAATCCACCACCACGCGACTGTCCTCCCCAAACTGATGTACATTTTGGTAAGTTCAATTCCACACGTTCACCATTCACATTGGACCTGTTTGTCACTGCTACGGCTTGCTGGATACGAAGAGAGTGAAAATAGTATTGATTTCATTTATTTTTAGATAAGTTTCAATACAATTGTATGAAGATATAGAAGAGAGTTTGTTGCTTCGACAAACCTATACAGCAAGAAAATAGTTTATGAGCGTTGATAAGATAAACGCAAGTCGTAAGTGGAATGAACGCATGCTGCGCCTGAAAGACGATATCCTTGATAGTGGAGTGCCGTTTATTTGCCGTGACTGCGATCGCAAGTGTGAGACGCTCTGTATTGACATATTTTCAATTAAACATAACCTTTCATTCGGAACGGGGAATCCGGCGTGTGTGCGTGCTGGGGTGCTACAAATGTGAGTCTTGCTGTTTGGACTGAAACGCGACGAACGCTGCGAACATGGTGAATGAGAGCACGGGCAGCATTCTCATTCCGAAATGGCAGATTGCTATTGCCATAGGAGCAACGGCATCACTCGGCTTGGGATATTGGTATCTCAGGCAGCATGCTACGGATAAGAAGGCAGCACTTATAAATAAGTTGAATTCCGTGTCCATTGATGATGCTTCTCAGGATCAACCTTCCAAGGAGGAAACACCTTTGGAGAAGGCTCAACGACTTAAAGGAGAAGGTAAACAATTTAATTTAATGGGATTTTTCGTTGGTCGCAGCATAACTTGGGGGGATAGAGCGTGTGAGGGTGCTTCAACAACTAATATCAACCAAAAAGCTCTTTCACATTTCGTTACTAGGCTATTCTAGTCGTTGCGAAGTTTTAAAGTTGTATAATTCTATTTTGTTCAAAAATATGACAGTCGATTTGACGTATGTAAGAATTTTTTTATATGTACCCATTGAATTAATATTTTATAAATTTAATCATGAATGTAGTAAAACGTGTAAAAAATGCTGTTTTACAGGCAATGAATTATTCAAGAAAGGAAAGTTTGAAGATGCTATAGAATTGTATCAGCTGGCGATCGATGCATGCCCGGTCGGCAGCTGCACCGATTTGGCCACATTCTATCAGAACAAAGCTGCTGCCAACGAACAACTGAAGCGTTGGCCGCAGGTGATTGACGACTGCACGAAGGCGCTTGAGTTGAACGAGAAGTATGAGAAGGCGCTATATCGACGTGCAAAAGCGTTTGAAACGCAGGCGAAGTGGGAGCAGTGTTTGGAGGACATAACGGCCGTGTGTCTCATTCAGGGCTTCCAGAACGCCAACAGCCTGCAGATGGCAGATCGTGCTCTTAAGGAGTTGGGCCGCATTCACGCTCAGGAGGCAATGAAGACGAAGAAGCCGATGCTCACCAGCAAGCAGTTTATCAAGACGTACATGTTATCGTTCTCTGATGACCCTGTCTATAAGTTGTTGATGAATTCAGCAAAACCCGCTGCTGAGAATATCACCGACCTCAAGGGTTTCCTGCGCGCGAAGCTGCATTACGGACGGGAGGAGTTCGATAAGATCATACCGGCGTGCACCGAGGAGATTGAGTCCAGCGAGGCCGAGGGTGGTTATCACTTCGAGGCGCTGTCTCTGCGTGCCACGTTCTACCTGCTGTCGGGTGCACAGAAGGAGAGTATGGAGGATATGACAACGATTATCTCCAACAAAGACGTTGACGTAAAGATCAAGGTGAATTCGTTGATTCGCCGTGCGTCGTTGCATATGCAGCTGGCTGACATGGATGCGTGCATGAAGGACTTTGAGATGGCTGTGCAATTGGGGCCAGAGATTGCGGATGTCTACCATCATCGCGGTCAGATCAACCTACTTATGGAACGCACCGTCGAGGCAAAGAAAGATTTTGCTATGGCCGTCAAATTGAATCCAAACTTTGCTATTGCCGTCGTGCAGAAATACTATGCGGATTATCGTAGTGCATTGGCGCGTCAAGACGTGCAGGCGCTGATGGAAAATTTGCGCGATTTCCGGAAGGCTATCGTGAAGTTTAAGGACTTTTCGGAGGCATACGTTTTGTTTGGACAGGTGAGTTTTTTCATAAAATATCGAATTTCATGTCAATAGAACCAGACATTTGCTTCAAATCAAATATGACTAAAAATCGCTTAAAATATGCTCTGCACATCCTAAACAAGCGTTTCTATTTTTTAGGTATTAGCTGAACGTCAAGAATTTGCCGAAGCTGACAAAATGTACGAGAGTGCGTTGGGTGTAGATCCAGAAAACGCAACAATTTTAGTGCACCGAGGTATGTTGGAATTGCAGTGGCATGGTAATGTTGAAAAGGGAGTCGAATATATGCAAAAAGCAATTCGCCTTGACGATAGATGTGGATTTGCATACGAAACACTCGCAACCGTCGAAGTGCAAAGGTAATTCTCATTGTACTGGAGGGATTTCATTCAAAACTGACGCATTCTATGTAATTACAGAGGAAATCTGGTACTAGCCGTCGATTTATTTAACAAGGCGATTGAATTGGCGCGAACAGAAATCGAAATGACGCATTTGTTCTCTTTGCGCGACGCCGCCGTTGCACAGCTGAAAATATGTACCCGACTGAATATCGGCCCCGCATTGGGTCTGCAGCAATAAGAGTGTGTAATTCCTATAGAATTTATCGTACTATATAATTGCCAGTCAACGAGATTTGCGAATGGTGGTGTTAAATTTACAGTGGGGGCAATGTCCAAACAACGATATGCTGGATGACAATTTCGTAGACGAGATTGGACGAATGATCGAGGAAATTGCATATACTACTCATGGTGTGACGCTATGACATGTGATGAAATTATCAGTTATACAAATGTACATATTTCGCCGGATTTGAAATCAATGTAAATTCACTCTGTTTGCAAACGTTTGCGTGGGATGGTCACTCTCGGCAAAAAATATACAAATTCAGGATATTTGCACGATGTCTCCTGAGCCAATTTGTTATTTATGTGCACTTATTAGTACAGTTGGCAATGGTTTGGCTCAAATAACACACTGTTTTGATAAGCAAACTTTGAATGGCATTTTTTTATTAGCGATGATTGTGTAATCACTTTGAGGGATGCTGCTATAATTTGATTGTATACATGATTTTGAGGAATCATTCCAAATTTAAGTATGTGTGAATTTTGCAAATCATCCTTATTTTAAATTGAATGGTAATTGAAAAAGACATCTTGCTATTACTTTGTATATTGTAAATTTGTTTCAGTTATGTTTATTTGAGTAAAATATATTTAAAAAAACTGCAAAATTATCTTTACTTAAATGTTGTGTCAACCCGAAAGCGTGTTTAGTGGATATCTGTTCAGTACAATGACCGGGCTTATTGATAGCAGAGAAACTTATCCGGTTAAAAAAATTGAATTCATTTTAAAGATACATAACTGAATTGTCTAGAATTTCACGTTTTTAATATGAATCAATGTTTTCGTATTTTAAATCGAAAATTAATGCATAAACATGCAGTTTTCACCTTATTTTGAAAATACACGGCGTCATATTCAAGCTAGTTTTATATTTTTGTTTTCGATCAAAGTTAGTGGTGCAGTAACGAGAAAATGTGAAACTAAATTCTGAAATTCTAACTTTCTTCTGAATCTTTTCTGATACATACGACATTAGCAGTTTTTTAGCAAACAACATATAATCCATATCTATTATATAATCTTTGTTAGCAACTCTCACAGTGATAACGTAGTTGCATATATTAACAAACCCATTAGAGTAGGGTATCTTATAGTAATCTGTATTATGCACCATACAAATATGTGAAGCACATTCAATTTTGGTTGCCTACAATAAAGCTGCGGTTGATGAAGTTGAAACGTCAAAATAACATTCGTAAATGCGTTACGCGCGTTGCGTTTGCTTTCGTTACCTGGTGTACCGCACTATTATAAGAATTTGTTCTTATCACAACCTCCGACTGCCTCTAAATCGACCTCTGTGATAAGATCGCACGCAATCGCAATAGACGTAAGTAGATACATTCGCACCTCAACAATTTGCACCTCATTCGCAAACGTGCGTGGTTCACACTCATTGCAAGGTGTTGGCATCAAGTTGCCCGAATATTAAATTCGATCTTGAATGTAATTCTTGGCTTCAGCCAAAATGCCGGAAAACTACTACTGGTAACTATAGTCTCACCGCCAACGCGATTTTTATTTGCAATATATCAATCGTGTCACGTTTCTATTACACTTAACCTAAAAAAGACCCGAGCACATATGCATGCTGTATAATCACGTTGTCGCATTTTGTTTTCCTATCTATTTAGGGTTTTGGTTTATTTCAGTTTGGACAACTTCTTCCAAAAGATGACGGATCTCGAGTCGCCACGCAAGAACAATGACTGTTACTTTTACTACTACTCTACGTGTACAAAGGTATGCGTCTGTTGCCATATGTTATCATTGAAATTGAAAATGCGGATTGGAAGATTGAAAATATTTCGTTTTTTTTTCAGGGTGATAATTGTACATTTAGACACGAACCATCAGCATTGGGATGTGAAACCACATGTTCGTTCTGGAAAGAAGGAAAGTGTATCAACGTGAGGTGCAATTTTCGCCATATGGAGTTAAGGGTAGATTTACATTTCTTTATTTAATGTTCTCTTCCTCCCGATAGAGTTATTATTAACCATATTCCCTCAACTTTATTTTATAGAAAAATAGAAAAACAATCCCATGCTACTGGGAATCCCAACCATCTGGATGCAAGAAACAACACTGCCCATTCATGCATACGACGAAAAAGAATGAAGGGGACGAGAATGAAAACGTACACGATGAGCATGATGGTAAGTCAGCTTCAATGAATTTAATTTAAACATTTGCTTGTGTGCCGAGCCCAAGGAACTTAGTAGTATTTTCGAAGACCTCTGGGCCTCGGGTTCATGTCGCATAATTAATTTTTAAAGTAATAATTATCGCAACCATAATTAATGGATGGTTTCATCAGTTTATCTTAATGGTTTGCAGATTTGTGTAACCTCAAGAACAAAAAGGATGAATTCACAGCGCCTGTTGTCGATCCAATCGTCGTCAATTTCGAAGAAGGTATGACAACAGTATGAGAACCCCTCTCCTCAAAACTTTAAATGCTAATCACAAATCTAATCACTCACGTATCTAGTAGACAGTAGGACGGCCGTAGTCCGAACGAGCGCAATTATTACCGATAGGTTAAAATGTGTTAGAAAACATGTACTCACACACAGACGCAGTTGTTGAACTTAACCAGGTTCGCTGGGACGTGGTTTTGCGACTTGATGATTCCTTTTATTTGAATACTTTATAGCTTTTCTTATTTTATGTTACATTTGCAATTGCGATATATACTTTGCGTTGCGTTTGCTTGATTTAATGCACAATTGCGTTGTATTTGATTTCCACGTGCTTTGTTGCGATGCAAACGAAGGTAGAATTTTATTTTGTTTTCTCTACGAATTTGTTTTCTTTTCACTTATATAGATATTTTTTTGTATGGTTTAATGAAGTTATTATTTGATGTGTACAAGCAGCGCTTGCACATTCTAAACGTTTAAATATTAGCGATATTATTAGGCTATACCAATATTGGCAGCATCTACTTGACATTTGCCGCAAATGCAATCGGTTTGCAGTTGATTGTTGAACGATAAGCAATATGTACTTGGAACGACGAATGATTGTACCACGTGCTTGTATTTCAATCCGCCAATCTTGAACCATTTTTTCTTTCGACTCTCGCTTTGTTCATACAAGCTATTACGAGTTCATTGTGATGTTATTACTTATATTAGCTATTTACAAATGGTTCCTAATTAGTCAAAATATGTATGTTTTACACTCGGGTCTACAAAGTGGTTTGTAAATAGTCGGAAAAAATGCATCACAGAAATGGACAGACTGCAAACAAATACAAACGAAGTAAAGGGACGGACGGTCGCCTGTTGATGAGACGAGAAATGTATAGCAATGCGCATTGAAACTCACTCTCACAATATATTTTTATGATTGTTATAAAAAAAACTACTACTTGTGTTTATATTGTTACTATTTGCATACGATTACTGTATATGAAATAAATAGGTGAACTGAATAGCAAATATGCAATATATCTGTGGTTGTAATGTGTTTTTTATTCAGTCTGCAAAGAATGCACCACGTGTCTTTTTTCGGCTCTTGTCTTGTCATTTCTTGGCCTATCTTTGCTGTTGTGTTCGAAGTGCAGAAATAACTCTTCTGGTGTTGTATTCTTGGCAGAATCTGATAATGAGTCCACAGCGCCCACACAATCACCCCATAAATCGACTCACCAGTCGCTTGATCATCTGCGAAAAACCCATGAACAGCGGCGGTCAATTGCCACAACTTCTACAGTGCGCAGAGTGAAAAACGTACAAGTGAAAACCCTCGAGGAAATTAAGTTGGATCGTATACAAGCCGAGTCGGCGGCATATTATTCATATTCAGGTATATCTTCAAACATTTCGTTGGATTTGTTTTAACAGAGTGTGTTTAATGATTTGCAGATGAACTAACGCCGAAAGAGGACAAGGATGTTTCAAATGGTCGAAGAAGTATCTTTCAGCGTTTACAACCCGTGCATGAAGAGAAGTCCATTGAGGACGTACAGGTCTTAACATTAGATGAGATTCGTCGAAGAAAACGAAAAGCGAACTCTAGTCAACCCGAAGTGACGAATAAATCGACGAAACTCACGATAGAGGAGGCTCCGGAGATAAAAATTAAAACATTGGCGGAAATTAAGGCGGAGAAACAATTAAGACTGAAGCGTAAACTTGAAAACGAAGATACTGTGGCTGAGACGGAGACAAAAGCCGCAGAGAAACCTAAGCGAGTACGCATCACATTTGCGAAGGAACTTGACGAACAGGAAGTTACATCAACTTCAAAGGTGGATGACAGGCAATTTGCCGGAACGGTTGAAACAGAAATAGAGGTACCAAAAGTGCAATGTGTGGTTGCGCCACTAAAACGCATAGAGATAGATACCAGTGAAGTGATATTCGATACACAGAAGGAGGAACCTTCAGTAAAAGGTTTCACACCAAAGCGTGAAACAAAGCCTGATCCAATCGAATTAATGGAGGAACCGTCTGTAGAAGTACAAAGTTCAAGTACAAAAACGAAAATAGTAACAGCCAATGAGGACGATAATAGCAAATTAGATGAGTTGCTCTTGGAAGATGATGATGGTGATATGGAAGGTTCATCTCTGCCTGAAGATGACATTTTGAATGACATTGACGATCTCCTTAAAGAGTAATTCTTTATCTTTTGATATCATTCTTGCCTTAAATATATATTTAAAAAAAATATAAAGTACGAATATACTTGTGAATAAAATCATTTAATTTGCCGTAAATAATTTGTCGTATGTGTTTTGTTTATTATTTTCTGTGATTTTTGCATAAAGGTGTTAAATTCTGTAAAATTGGATGCACTTGCTTGTGTTTAACATTGTCCTATAAATGGTAACATCCAGATCTAGTTGTAACATTTAGTCATCTTTTCAGTTTGTAATGAATGAAACTATTAACTATGCTTTGATTTTTATCAAAGGAGTTGTTCGCGCCACCTGTTAGGAATATTTTGTCCTTATATATTTTGTGTTGGTAGCGCCGCTTACGAAGCCGCGCTTGCGCACAGGAAACTACCCCCTGATGGTTAAGTTGTTGGCCATTCTGCTTGCAGTGCTTAATATACATTAAATAAAGTCAGTTTCCAATAGTAATCCGTGTCAGTTTCCAACCAGCATCGGAGTAAATTCCAGAGATCATATGGTAAGTTCGATTCCCCCTAAGCGCCTGTGCCGTATTCTTGTATTACGATTAGTCATTTGGGAACTTCGTAAAGCCCTTTAAATAGGGCTCCGTGAATTTACAACTCGAGGGGTAATAATTTCTTTGAGGTGCGTGAACGCAAACAGGAGTAATTCAGTATTGATGTGGCGACGGATGTTCTCAAATGTGTTCTTACCATACACCATTTTATTCGTCGGTATTCATATTTTTCATTAATGTCAGGAAAGACAATGAACTCTTCCCAACCTACAAGACAATTGAAGATAATAGGATAATTTAACATGTGAATGATAATTCACATCAACAAATGCCATTTTATTTATTGTTACCAAGCCCAAAGCCTTAAAATCGACGACTTGTTGAGTGGCATGAATTGCAAATGGTAACCATGTTTGCAAAGCACGCGATCCATTCTCCCAGTTAGACAAGTAGAGGGATTCTGGCATCTGTTGGATCTAAAGTTGATATTACAGAAAATATTAAAAATTATATTATTACACGTTATTGAAATGTGTGTAATGGTGAAAGCTAGAGAGATGAAAATAATTTATGAAATACAGTGCTACATCGAGATAAGACTTTAATTATGAGGTTTCCATGCTGAAAAGTGCGCCCCTCTAGGATTATACCTCTAGATAAGAGGTTTCCAAACTTTGTACAGCTGCACCTCACTTTTTAATACACTTTTTGCTGCATCATGTCTAATTTCTGCTTCCTTGATAATGTAATGTAATAATATACGTGTTCGGGCCTCTCAGTTTAGAAATCTAGTTTATCTGTGGTAACACCAGTACTTATTGTTAGTTTATCTCATCTTGAGATACACGCATTTCAATCGAATCGTTGAATTCGATGAATAATATTTTCTACGATTTACCTCACTCGTCAATTCCCCAGCTGGGAAGCAAAACATTGCCAATTGAACTAACAAACTGGTAACATAGATAAAACTACGAGCTTTGTCTATTAAGGTAGTTGGTCTGAAATTATTAAAAATTAACCAAATGTTCCTTTGCTATTGTAATTCTTACGTCTCTGTCATGGCATATAGTTCAATACTGGTAGATGCAATCGTCAAACAATATAAAGCCAGTAATTGTATCATAAACACTTTCTCAATGTCTTTAACATAGCTAAAAATATAATATTTATGATGTGGGAACGAAAAGAAAATATTTGAAGTTTATCTTACCCGAGCAAAAATCGATGTTGACTTACATATTTTACCAGGGCTTTCATATCATTTATTGTACCATCATTATAATGGTTTCGAATGCTCCAATTTAAAATCATAAACTGTGCTCTCATGTTAGTAATACTCACAAGAAACAAGCCATTAAAACCCATGACCAAAGCAACCAAGCAAAGGGCAAATACGGTTTGATAAGCCAAAGTATGCCAATAGTATTCCTCTGCGAACCATTGTAGGGTGAGTACAGTGCCCGGATCGTAAACCGGGCGTGCCATGAACATAGCCAATGTAAGTAAGACCAAAAATATAAATACTTTTCCGTAATAGAAAGTTGAGGCATACACTTCAAATACCTCTTGTTTGAGAATAGGATCGGTGGGTGTCCAAAAACGATCTTTGCTTATTAACAAACGCTGTATTACGCTATTATAATAGATCAATGGGATTACTTTTAGTAGGAACTAAAATCGAAAAGAAATATATAAGATTTCGAGTTTATTGTTAGCAGAAGTTTAACTACCAAAGTATAAAGTCCAAATGAAGATATCAATTGGGATAAAACAGCAATATCAATGGGACACAGAATGATATATTTGATAGTCCAGTAAAAAAGAGCGAGGACCCAACAGGTGGACCAAATGCCAATCACTTGCTGATAAATTAATTTCGATTTTATAGGGTGTAAGTAGATGAGTTGTAAAGGTACCACACCCAGTTTGAAACATTTTTCGGTAATATCTTCGAGCTGTTCGTTGGTAATATTTTGTATTTCGTCCTCTATGTATGGATTTTGGTCTCCTTCATTTTTGATCTGAAATATTTGTTTCTCCATGGTTTATAATTGAAACAACATGATCCAATGAGATGAACTCTTTATATACCATCAGAATTAATGTCAGAGAGGTATGTGTACAGAGTAATAATTTTCTAATTAGCAAGTAATAATTTAAGCCCTAGGTTCTGCAAACATGATATATGTAATTACACAATAGGTATGGATAATAATTATCAAACGAGTCTTAATTACATATTGCTTCGCCGCTGTTTGTATGTCAAGACAATTTCATAATTAGCGTATTAGCAGTCCAGTGGTTTTTATATTAGTGAATATTCTTCCCCGATTGACGAGTGCAAAGGCGCCTGCACCTGCGCCGCTGAAGTAATGCACACGCTGAATCTTTCCAACTCTCTTGCCAGCCCAATGCTCCGGTCTTATAGTATGGGCATCCAATAGAAATCGGTACTGAAAGTTTATTAAAAGGAATTGTTTGGATGGAAATGGCGTCATAGTAGTATGTATTAGGCTGAAACCTGTCGTATAGGTTGCCCATAGTATGCAGAATCCTATTTAAAACGGAAAATCGCCAATGTACCAGCGTAACGTGGAAGGGGATCCAGGCTTGTTTGTTGTTAATTTTATCGCTACGTGACCTGATAAAAATGCTTATTTTGGCTTTTTGCCCCTGACTTTCAAACAAGCAATTTGACATTTCCCCTCTGGCTGTATCCTATTCCCTTGTCAACTGCTGAAACCTGTCAACCAGATTTGACTGTTTTAATTGTAGAAGGAAAATTCAATCTAATCTATGCGCTTATTAGCAAGTGTAGGATTCAGATCAGCGGAAAGAGAAAATAGAAAGGGTGTTATCTCACTCTATAGCACAAGAGTGGGATACATGTGATCATTTGGTGAGTGAATGTGAACAAATGAAGGTGTTTGTAGAAGTAGGTACCAGGGGTGCTTGGAGGGTGGAAGAGGAGGCGCAGGATTGTAGAGAAGAATGATTCAGGTTCTTATTGTTAGTAATGTTCTTTGTGTACATTTTATATTCTATCTTACATATGTTAAGGGTTTGGAAGTAACTATGCTCTTGATTTTAATAATATACCACACCTTGTTGTTTTCACGCTTCACCAGTCTAGTAACTCTTTCAACATAATGTTGATATTTTTTTGATATATGGTAGTCGTACGTTCTGCTGTGCCTATTTACACAGGTAGCATGATTGCACACAATATCTTGATGGCGAAATTTGATATCCCGTCGTGGTATATACAATTTTCGATTTTGTGCAAGTTCGTTATTCTTTGGGCCCCATGACGATGCAGGAAGATCGACAAATTTTCTCTGATCCTATACAAGGCTTGTATATACGTCTAATATGTTTGTATACTATAGTCCGCACCTTTAGTCCAGCGGCAGTGTTTTTCAATCCTATAATTAGCATTGGCATCAAAGATATAGTCGTAAAGAAAATACAACCGAGGGTTACTGAAATATGTACACCGGTATATTGGAACATTATGGAGCTGCAAATAGCAGCCACCGAAAGCTACAACCAATCAAAATGAAAAGACGATGACAAATTAATACCCTATTGACTTACCATCATTATAATAGCTGTTATATTAATATTAACCATCATTATTTTTGGCAAAGTTATCGAATACACAAAGCGATAATCGTTTTCAATCACTTGTGTCGAGTAGACAAAGTTATACGCCATAATCGTCAACAGTAAAATTATGGACGTGAATAGTAAGTATTCATACGCATGCCAGAATTCAAACAGAATAAATGATTGCGCTGTGAACATAATGAGACTCAGTGCAAACATACAGATGCTAAACACTAGGTACGAGAGCCTTGGTACGTTTTGCAATATTGGAAACTTGTCCATGAAAATTGCGACCATAATCGATGCTGTGAGTGTATTATCCACCCACATGATGACGATCTTGGCGATAATGTAGACGGTGAGCCACGCGTAAGCGTGAGGAAGGCGACTTATTTCGTCGAAGGAGATACCGAGAAAGAATGTTAAGCCATCCACCACAAAAGTACATTTAACGCGGTCCAGTTCATGATAAGCAACGAAATTGTTGAGCAAATATTCCATGTACGCTGCATGTGCTCCAAGCCGAAAGATCTTCAATGCAGTCAGGACTAATGCGACCATGTTTGGCACTTCCCGCTCCTCCATCACGCCACCGAGGTACATAATTCGCGGAACGTTGATTATACTTGAAGCGTGGCACGTCAATATTACCCAAAACTAGGCACATGTCTTTATCTGTTTGAACCTAATATATCTAAACGTACCATCACGTTGCTGGGCTCATAACTACTTCCCATAAATTCAATATTGTTGTATAGTATCGACTTCTCTGGTGGTATATATACAAAACTGCAGAACATAATGGCACTTTCGATAAGCACAACGACGACGAACATTCCCAGGCGCACCTGCAACCACCATTTGCGGTGGTGCATTAAAAGGCTAATCGCAATCGTGATGAAGTTGACGAGTTGAATGCATATCAGTATCCCATGCAGTTCCAATAGGCTTTTCATCGTGAAGATCGGTTTCTGGGCTAATGCTTCATATCTGTGTATATAACAGCAAAATTTGTAACATTACTTCAAGTTCTACGTGCATATTTTAGCACGCCCCAATTGGGATCCCGAAATTATTTCTTGCTCGATATTATTGCAAAGTGTAGGATAAAACTATAGTGAAAGAATCTTACCTTATAAATTCTGTAACCGATAGCATATACTTTCTACCAGGAATGCACTTAAAAACCTCATTCGGTTTTCTAAATAACGGAAAACAATATTCATCAGCCGAGTCGAAATCACATGTATTCCAAATTGGCATGCCTCTTTGTTCTCCCGTAAAGGCATGTACCTTTTTTGATGAGTCCACATACGAATACCAAAGCAAGTATGTAAATACTACACTGTTATACATACTAAACTCAAAATTAATAATCTGTGCGATTAACAGCATCGAACCAAGTCCTAGAGAAAAAAAGAAAGATGTGTACTTTCTGCTTTCTGCAAACTTTTGACGGATCTTGCACAGCGTTCCAATCTTTCATTATAGATACCTTTGAAAAGCGGAAAAAAATCAAACAAGCTCAACACTTGTCTCTTCGTGTATTGGCCATAAAATAGATTTATCGTCGTGAGTGGATATTCAGCCAGAATGATAAGTACAATATACAATAAATAAATTAAGCCTGCAAACAAAGGAATAAGAAATATATTACTGGGACATTAACGGGACATTACCAGGGCTATTAAGCAGCATATAATCATTGTATATTACAAGTTCTTCCATATTAAGTTGTAATAAAAAGCCTACACTTAATAATGTGAAATATTTATATTTGAAGGTAGGCATGAGCTGGAAAGGGGTGATACTATCTATTAGTATATAATACTTTGTATTTATTTCAAAACTTACCCCTTGAGTCGTTTGAACACTTGCATCTTCGAGTGTATTAAACTGCCGATGCATTTTAGTAAGTTAGAATAATAATCGTAATATATCTATGAATTGACATTGAATGTTATAATAATTAGAATGTTGACATTTATATGTATCAAATTTACTTTCATCATATTATTTCATATCCCAGATATTTATAAGAGGTTGTCTTATAATTCATTTCTTGAGAACCGTTTCTCTTTTCGTCATTCTCCAGATCATTCCAGAATTGCTCATCTTTGCTAAAAACTGAATCTAGTTATCTATTCGATTACTTAATGCTCGTTGTTTGAACTTTGTACGCGCTTACCGTTTAGGTCTTTGAAATTGTGGCGTTTCCTGCCACTCTTTGACATGCTGCAGATTTAGCATTTGTGTTTCTTCAAATACTTTTTATACCTCTCTTCCAACATGTGTTTATCCAAAATTCCCACTAACCAAATGTTCGTCCTAAGCCAACCCAAACTATCCATTGCATGTACTTCTTTCACTCGCAAATTTCTTCTACTTGGACCGACCCTTTTCTACACCCGAGACTTTTTTCTGTTCCTAGCCTTGGGACTTAGTCCTCTGCTTGCGTACCGATAACATCTCTTCTACTAACTCACAATTGTCACTGTATTCTTTGTCGTGTTTCTCTATCACTCATTGTCAACCTTCACAAGTCATCAAGATTTCTGAAATGTTTTTAAATATGATAAAAATATGCCTTTATTCGCCAACACTTGCTGACAAGAGAACAAGGTTGGTTCTGGAAGGACCTAATGACCATCGAGTGATGTCTTGAATGTGCAGTACTTGCCCAATAGTTTGGTTGCAAACAAGGTACTTTAACGTAACTCCTTTAAAGGCACGGAGAGTCTGCATTTCGATAGTACGGAGTATTTATTTGGTAGTGGAAGTGCCTGCCTTCGTTTCCATGGTGTATATGAGGATTGCCCTGACCGTGGTCATGTAGATCAGAGTTCTCGTGACATACGATAGATGATGTTATTTAAAGCGATAGATTTGCGTTGCGTTTTTTGGAAGCCATCCTCCGCTCCGAGATAATGGAAGCTCATAGTCTGATAAAAGCTGCATAGAAAATGAAATCTCAAGATTCCATAAAATTACATATAGGTGCGAGCTATATAAGAAATGAAAACCAACGGACCAGAATGTTTTGAAAATAAGATCCGCTTATTACTGTTTCCATTAATGGCAGGTTTCCCTTGAAAACTATAGACGGCTGTACTAAGAGGTGATTATACCAAAAAATGCAATACAGAAGAACCCTGTGATTTTTTAGTGGACCGCGAAATTTCCCGATTAGTGGAATAAATTAAATAGATCAATATAGAGCTCACAAGATATATTTTCAATATATCATTGGTTCCATCTCAATTATATGGGATACACTACATTTTATAACATTTGAATTTTATCCATAAACTATGGAAAATCCGTTAACTTCATAATAAAGTGCTTAATTCTTTAATAATAAAATTATTAGTCATTATTTTCATCTATGGGTGATTGCAACAAACATCAGAAGCAAATTTTCCTCTTAATTCCTCGCAAATTCTAGCTCCAACCACCTCAAGGTCAGACCCTTAATTTACAAACATGGTAGCACACCACATTGCGCAACATATTAGTCGTTTGGGACGAAAGATACCACGGCCCAAATGCTTCTTTGCTAAATTGACCTCTGATGGACATCACATCTATTTATAAGACTTTATCTATTGAATAATATGTTTATATATATTCAGCAAATAGGATCCAATAAATAGCATTGAGGAGGGCAAATAAAAACGGGAAACCGATACGCGAAAAGCGGTCAATGTTTATTGCACGATTTCGTGCCCTTTGCGCCGGCGTGGGACCTGCGGGAGCTGTCTTCGGGGCGCCAGATAAAAGTAGAGAATTCTCCTTGGCTACCTCGAAGATGTTATCTCGTTTCGGCGGAGCGGGTGGAGGTTTGGCGGCATCATGATCACCCAGTACGATGTTAACGAGGCAGTACTCCATCAAAGCCATGAACACGAATATCGTGCATGTCGACATGAAGGCATCGACTGCTTTGAGGTAGGACACCGGTGGTAGAGCAGCCTGACTTTTCGCATGCTGCGTGGACAGCGTTAGCAAGGAGGTGACGCCGAGAGTGACACGTGCTGGTGCTGCCTCCGGTTTGATCCAAAATGATACCCAGGACATTATTACAATCAGACAAGTTGGAATGTAAGTGTGAAAAAGATAGTAACCAAGACGACGTTTAAGTACAAAGACCACCTCCAGGCAAGTGAAATTCCCTGTTGAGTAGACTTGCGTGCAGTCAGCGGTGTAATTCTTTACCAGAGCAAGTTGGGGAAGTTCGATGTTCTCGTCCACAACTAAAGGAACCTCTGGGTCCCATTGGAATATCATGTCGTCTGTTGTATGTGAAACTGGAATTATATTCATACTTTTGAATAGTCAGATTAATGTAGGGGAACTTAAACGTACGGCTTTCCATTTGTAGTTTACATTCTTGCGTATCATGTGGATAGATCATGAAGTTCATTACACAAGATAGCTTTAAAGTTAGTCTGAAATGTTGAGATTGTAAACGGATATTCATAAATTTTTCTAAGCCAGCTTACTTAACCATGTATAAAATTGTTTTATCTTTGTAAAGCCACATGTAGTGGTTGGGAATCGTCATGGTTTGAAAGGTGACGGACTTGGCGTTCTTGAAAAATGAATCAGGTCGCCACATACTTTTTAACCAATCTACTTCCAGTAGTCGATATTCAGATGTCATGTTTTCAGGTAGTCTCAGTCTGTGGTCTTTCCAAGTTTGAGCAAAGAATATGTCTGCTGCGTAGGTCTATATTTGAAACAATAGAATTTTCCTACATTCTTAAAAATTCTATGTGGAATTCTTATATCTCTAATTAATTCTAAACAATGTACTTTATAATTTATAAAGGAAATGGATCATGAATATTTACTTCGGGACCGACCTTCTTGAGGGTCTTTCACAACTTAAATCAAGTCATATTTTACAATTCATGTTAATTGATTTGGGAGCCATTTTGTTCCTAACTTAAATTTATTTTTGATGATGCGCTGGTCCATTATCAAATGAAATGTCTATTACTTTTAATTCCACTTACCATAGAACCTTCATCAATACTATCCAATCCCATAACCGTAACATGAAAATAAACAATAGTCGGATTACCATCCTTCTTTGGCGGGCGCATTTTATCATACTGAGAAGGATCTTCCGGAAAAATGTCTTTTATTGCCAAACCAGTCCTACGGGACAGATTACAACAACCCTACCGATTTTCTACAAATTTTACTTACTGCATTTGCTGGTATCCCACCACATAAGAACAAGAAATACTAACAATCACAAAAAGAAACTTGATGGACGACATGTTGGATGAATCCAAGGCTAAATAGCAGAATTCTCAATCATCTTCCACTTGAACGACACATTTTCAAAGTGAACAGGAATAGAACCGCGCACAACTGAAATCCATCCACGCGAAGGGAGACCTTTTTATAGCCACCACCACCGCCGTCCCCAACGTGATTTGTGCTTTCAGGTCGGCCGGAAGAGGAGAAGAAGGCAAAGTGGTGAGCGTGCGCGCATCTCCACGGCTGCCAATTTGCAATCAAACACATTGCCTCTACCTTTGCCTTCTTTTGAGATTGAAACCAGATTAACGAGCTGGCGCAGTGGTCGCATTGACAAGTCGTAATTACACCGAACTTGCCATTAATATGGTGACGAAGATGGAACTTCTGTAACGGCAATTGAAGTTTAATTCAAACGGACGTAATCTGGCAGATTTCTTCTAGTCCGATGGACGCGGTTCTGAAAAAATGCAAATTGGAGAGCGGCCATCATGGCACACAAAAGTTGACATGTTCCCGTCAACTCCAGACAGACTTTTTCAATTTTAGCTGTATATAGGAGCGACTTCACCACCAAAGATGCTTTAGTTGTTAGCGGGTTCTCGAGCACGATTCTAGTGCCAGCACATTTCAAGTGCAAAGATCGCGATTCTTGAGTGTTCGCGCTCGAGCGACGTGGGCGGGGTGGAGAACGACGGGAATGTGTAGGCCGATTCGCCTTTCTAGAAACGCATCATCAACATGGTCGTTATTTTCAGATTTCATACTTTGTGACTCTATTACTTGAAAGTGTAAAGATTGTTAAAAGGGGATGCTTGAAAATGTCAGTATGAATTGAATGGCTTTAAAAATATTCCCAAACGAGATAGTTATAGAGGCTCTTATCACGTAAGAGCAGCAAAATAATAAATTCAGCGACCTTTGTCCTATAAAATGTCGACCTGTTAAAATGCTGAGTATTCATTTTTCCCGCTTCATTGTTTTTCAATGACATTGTTAATGTTTGACTATAGAAAAAGAACTCTGACATATTTACAATTTTACGATTTTAACGTATAATAGTAAAATTTTAGAATATTATAGTATATATATTTTTAGTTTTGTATAAAATAGTAAGGGAAATCACAGGATCGGACGTTCTGTATACTTTTTTTGGAAGACTAATACTAGACTTTATTACCACATTTATATATACTATGCGACCAAGCATACATATTTTATAAATCTACTACTGGAATAGGAAGATTTCAACAAGAGGAACTTAAAAAATTACAGTATAAATTTATTCTTCAGGATACAATTAGTTATCATATTGAATGTCAATTTAGGAAATTAACATTGCAGAACTGGTATTAACCAAAAACCAAGAGAATAAGGTGGGATCATAATGGTGTGAGTAGTCAAATTTCGAGGTTCCAAAATTGGAAGTTCGCCGTCCGCTTTAATTTCCAGTAATTCCATATTCAAATAAACGTCCCTGTAACAATGTCAGCGCAACATATTTCTCAGTGATAAATAAATGAATGTATCTTACTTGGACACAATTGAATCTTGCGTTTGTATGAGAAACTCCCTTATATTAAATGTTTCCGGATATGGGAAGTTATCAGTCATTAATCGTACATATGCGGGTGTATAATTTATATTACTTCCAAAGACTGCAAAAAGGACACAAAAGTAAGCACACAAAAGCATTTCTGAGTAGAACATCTTCAAAATGCTTACCAACAATGGATGGTGTGTCCATAAACTCATTTCCATTCTTCGCACAATGACAGTATAGACGCACACGTGGATTTGAAATCAACATACATTCTTTCACTTCAGGACCCACAAGTTTCTTGTATATTACACTAATCCACCAATCCTGAATTGGAAATTAACGATACAAAGAGAAAGCTAATATGCATTGAAGAAATAAAGGTATTACTGGATTTGGATCATAGTTTTCATCCAGTAGTGCGTAATGTCCTTTGAATAACGATTGTCGAATGACGAGATCAACGCCATGCTTTGCAGCAAGTCCGAGTTTATCCAGCCAGATGAAAGTCGCCGCAAATTTATCGGAATATTTCGGGGAACCGCCACCGTAGGCGGAGGATGTTTCACCGAGCCAAATAGGCAGTCTGCCGAAAAACGCTTGCCTAGCCGCAGTTTTAAGCACCCATATTTCCATCTCCAATTTGTCGAAAACGTCAGGGCTTAGAAAACTGCTTAGATGTGCATCGTGTCCATTGAAATAATATCTAAGACATATTTTTAAGATCATCTCTGATTTTTAAGGAAACCTTTCGTTGTTTTTAATTATTTGAAATGTTCACTCGTTTGGTATCATATTTGGTTTATGAGCATTCTAAGGTAAATTTTAGGCATGCCATAAAAATGTATCGGTAAAAAGTAACGACGGACGGACCTGCCTGTCGACGCTGGAAAACTTTTCGGTGATGCCTTCGGCGGCTCGGACGCAGACGCGCGACAAACGACCAATAGGTCGGCGAACGATCGGACGTAACAATAAACTGTTAATAATAAACTTACTGATGAAAAGTAATCGCATTCAAAATCCCCAAATCCAATTCCATCAAAAAATCCACAAGATATCTTATGGATGCCGTATTATATTGTTTTGGATTGGTAACATCGGGTCCGACCAATAGAGATCGACTATATCTCGGATAACTACGAAGTATACTGCGCAGTTTACCAAAATCACGCGCCATCTGCTGTCCAGACACTTCATAATTAAATACATGCCGATACGAATTTGGTTCTGCAATCATTCTATGCTAATAATTTAACATAAGATTAAGATTTCTAAAACTACCATTCCCCAACTCCCACATTAAATCTAAACCACGCTGGTTTGAAAACGCTATCAACAATGCCGCGTTAGTCGAATCCCAATCGCCATTTTTCTTACGACGCAGCGCGTTCAAGTCGAAAATGATTGTGAAATTTGTACGCGTCGCAAGACGATTCAATTCGAGCCAAGCCCTCGCCGACATCGTGAAATTTCTTTTCTCCACAAAGCAGTATTTATTTGCTTCGTTTACGCAGCTACGGTTATCATCTGGGTCGTAATCGATGGTGTGCATTACTTTGTTAGGTGCAAAGGTTAATCGATCTGCCATTGTGCCACCGATGCGTAAATAGGCACTACCGAGGGGAAGCATCATCATTTCAAGTTTAGGACTCCTGTTTATTGAAAAATCTCATTAGGTTATATTGTTTAAGGTTGTGAAGGTTTAGGTTAGGTTGTTCAAAGTTGAACTGAACCTAAAAATAGGTATTACCGTAAATCATAATCTTCAAAATTATTCGCAATTAAGGAGGTATCCAAAGCAACACTCAAATACCGCTCGTTAGTGACATGCGCCGGTGGACTATGCATATCAATGATCAACACATTTATTTCGTTCCGCATCGGTTGGAAAACGTACAAAATAATGACAACAGCCGACACAACGAGCATTACAGCCATGGCCTTTGATGCCCATTTTGGTGGGCATACTGTAAAGCAAATATTTCACGTATAATGCAAAATGAATTTACGGAGTTACTGGATTTATGAATTATTACGTGCTAGCATGGGGTGGAATGCAATCTCTTCATTTCGATCACTCTCGCGGCGTCGATGCGATTGGTGGTAATAGGACATATTAAAACATTCTATTGTATATCTGCAATAAAATAAATGGATTAATACTCAAATGTGTTATGTATCCGTCTGATGTAGACTGCCATTTTTTCGTGTTTCAACAACCGTCGCCCGATACTTTTTTTGAAATAAAATGAAACATTTCTCAGCTGTTACTGACATTTATTCTATCCAGAACATTAACTTAGGCAACTCAAAATACAAATGAAAGAAATAGTAAAATAACTATATTAACATGTTTGCAGGTTCGGAAACATAAAACACAAAAGTCACTAAATGAGTTATCAAACACGAGTCAAAAATGACAACCCCTTGATCTAGAACAAATTCAATTTGTTAGAATCGGGTAAGTTCGTTCTTCGCCGAGTATACACGACAAAATTCAAAATTCCAAACACCCATCATGTTTATACACGGATACAATTTGATAATATATACTAATTATTATAAGTCTAATACATTTATTTAAAGCTTTCCGATTTTTAATTGACTGTTGCTATTTACGTCCTGTTTACTAGCTTAATAGAAAGCATTGATAAAAATTATATAGCGACATCTAGAATGCATTTACTCCAACATTAACTGACCGTGTTTACAATCCGCTAACCTAATTGTGTAATTTACTCCTGCACTCATCAATTTTCGTACACAAAAAGAATAATTATAACTCTAAATCATGGCAGACAAACAATCATCCGCCTTTGTGACTGTGTTAAGCTATTCAATATTTATTATTTTCGCTCCAATATCGACGTTTTTCATCGCCAAATTCATGTTTTTTGAAGGTAGGTACAAATTTGCCATCACATGACAAAACTTTCACAATTCAAATGTTTTAGGTATGTTTCACTTGGATAATGTTACTACAAATGTATGGTCAGCTGTGGCGGCTGTAATTGTTCTACATGTTGCTCTGGGGATGTACATTTACAAAGCTTATGGAACTGCCACCGATGATCCAACGAAACCAAGCAAACCTATCAAAGTTGATTAGCTATACAAGTACAATAAGACTTTGTAATTCTTCTTTATTTGACAATTATTTCCTACTGTTTTTAATCCTTTGCGATATGTGAATTGTCGTAGTTTTGTTTTTCGGTGTACGTGCAGATGGCGCTCTGTGGAATAAAATAGGAATTCAACTTTTTGTTACTTAGCAGTGGTTGTAAATCTAAATATCAGTCTTGTTGAGATTTATAAGCGTCCAGACCTAGTTTTGATTAGGGAAACGTTATTATCGGTCCATGTATTTATATATCAATGGATATAGTACGTGGCGATAAGGGTGATAAATTTAGGGAGGTTGTTTTGACAGAAAACAGCTGAATGTCCAACTCACGCGCATGCAGAATTTCAACACGACCCAATTCAATGAGATTCATACACAGTTTGTGATAAGACATGGCGCGTGTATACGACGAACTTGATGACGAACTCGACGGGGAGGACGAGTCGACGTGGAAGATGCTGTTGCCGATGGTCGTAAACGCGTTGATGTCAATCGGCGTGTACTTGATGACCGTGCGCCTAATTCCCAAGTTGCGCGATAAATTTATCAAGGCGAATCTATTCGGTATCGACATGAGTAAAACAACCCAGGATAAAGTGTAGGTTATGTCGTCATAAACAAACCCTCAACAGGAGATTTAACAAATGCCTGCATTCCAAATGACATACGAAAATCAACCGAAATGTTTTACCATTTGCAGGCCGGAAGCGATCGGCGTCGTCTGCGGCTGTATGTTCCTAATCACAATGTTCCTCTTTATTCCCATACCGTTCAGTGATGTGCTCACCGGGGGCGAGTTTCCACATCATGAAGTATGTTCCACAAAGAATTCTGATGTAATAATCCTTGAAAATTATAAATTCAAATGTTTCAGTTCGTGGAACTCATCGCGGCACTGCTTTCAATCTGTTGTATGCTACTTCTTGGCTTCGCCGATGATGTGCTTGATCTGCGATGGCGACATAAACTTTTGCTGCCTACAGTCGCGTCATTACCCCTGCTTATGGTTTACTATGTGAATTACAACTCAACGACGATAGTTGTGCCGAAACCGTTGCGGGAGTATTTCGGTATGACTGTGAACTTGGGGGTGCTGTACTATGTGTACATGGGCATGCTGGCCGTGTTCTGTACAAACGCCATCAACATTTTAGCTGGTGTAAACGGGCTTGAGGTGGGCCAGAGCATTGTGATAGCTGCGTCGATTTTGCTGTATAATTTGGTTGAAGTGAGTGCCAACACATGGACACATCAGATGAGCATTTACTTTATGATGCCTTATATTGCAACGTCGGCGGCACTTTTGAAGCATAATTGGTGAGTTTAAGAATTTCTTTTACCTTGACTTGGCAGTGTGTGTCAAACCTTATATGGAAAGGAGGACTAATTGATCATTTTGTACTTTTAAATTTACCCTGGGAAAGCAGCAATTTTAGCGACGCTGATAGTTAAGAAGAAGCGTTATTTTTTACATTTCAAGATCAGATGCAAGGGGAAGTAGAATTTGCTTGATGTTTTCTTATATTTTTTTGTCGCGAACGAATTATCAGTGATACAATCACCGAAATAGGGATGATTGTATCACTGATAATTCGTGCCTTTATCGGGGTTGCAATCAATTTTTCAATCACTATCAGTGTCCCATAATTATAAATGAAATCATGAGATTATTAGAAAAATCTGATACTAACATTGTCTTGACTTTACGATTCGTAAATCATTCGGTAATTTTCTAAAAAATGTGGGAAAAAATTAAAATATAATTAGTAATAAGTAAAACTTTACTATATAACCAACACATAAACCAAATAAGTTTACAACATTCAAACGAGTATTCATAAAGCCACACTTAATATTATATACAGTCAGTAAATATGCTTAGTCAGACTTAATTACATGATGCAAAACTACTATCACAGATGCTTTCATTCAATTTTACAAAGTTATTTACATTGTACATGACACTCTTGAAACGGTGTACATTGGATGAAAGTTAAAGCAAAGGAACCTACTCATAATAATCCATTTTCGAATAGATATTCAACATCAAATAGTCGTATTTCCATGTATTTTCCTGCAATATATTTGGCGCAAAGTAATTGTCGCGAAATCGATGTGCTTTCACTAAATCTGTCTTGCCATCAATGTAAATGCCATTCTCAATCAAGTCCTCGATGGTATTCACATCAATCACTTGATTTTTTGATAAATTGTTCAATTTCAATGCGCCGTTCTGCAGTAAGCTCTTGTGTTGTTTGTATTTCTCGCTGTAGAGAGTGAGTTCGTCGATGATTTTGCCGGGATCGTTGCAAAACTCGCAGAACCATCCTCCGAAGTGGTTCAAATCACCGATTATGAAGTTGCCTGTGAGATTGTGCAACTTTTCGATGTTTCCTTCAAGCGTAGTTTGGATATATTTAACTGTTGTGATTGCTGGCGACAGTTTGGTTTTATTTGGATGTAGCCAAAAAAAGCCGAATACTGACCAACGATATCGGAGTTGAATTGGTTCAGGAAATTTGAAATCATAGAGTTTCAAGTACTTTAAAGCGACAATATTAGGGATTTCGTTATCGTTCGTATGAATGATAACGTCGTCGGGTTTAATGTTTGATACTTGTCGTGATAAAGTCGTCCAAAGATGTTGAATTTCAGTTCGTGTGTTCAGTCGTACGTATAAGAGTTTCCTATGGAAGTGTTTAAGAAAACCGTATCGCAATTGTTTCTCCAGCGCATTATCACCAATCTCGTAGAGAACGAATAGATCTACAGCGTCAGACAGTTCCGTTACGCGTATATCACTGATTGTCATCGTTATATCACTTGCTTCGAAGATGTAGATGATTTTTCTGTTCATTTTACGCTCCTTGACTGGTAGGCGCTTGCGATACGCGAGAAAGGCTCGCCACATTACTTCCGGCTGACTGCAGTCGGTCCCATGGTAGTTTGGCATGCACTCGCACTTCCACGAGATGTAACTGCGTCGCATGCGTCCAATGTCGGTGCCATTGTGGTAACACAACGAGGAGTTGAAGTCGATGTAGTAGCTGCGCGTGAGGGTCGTATTCAGCGTGATCGCCTCCTGCTGTGTGAGGAAACTGGGTCCTTTGGTGGCACTCTGATTCGATCGGAGGAATTGCACGGAGGGCCGCGTTGTCGGCACTCGCTTGTCGTGCAACAGGAAGTACGAGGTGATCACGAAGAGTTGCAGGCATGCGATGAGCCATATCGTCCCGCGGCGCAGCGTGCAGCGGTGCGTGAACATTTAACTGCTTTTCCGGCGAATTGCGCGTTGGAATTTAAATTCACATAACCTCACACTTGTTGGGCGCAGTTTTCGCGAAACGTTCTCGCTAATTCGGCGCTAATTATCGCTGTATCATATTGTTTACGCTGCCCCGTGGTTTGTTTTGGGCGGTTGCGCTGGGTTGGGTGTAGTTTGCGCGTGTTTGTTCGGTGTTTATTAATAGGCCACCGCCCCACAAGGCGAGTGAGGAACGATGTCGAAGTCGCGCACATTTGTTTGCGAATGCGCGCAAGTCCCAGCCGGTTGGGCGGTATCAAAATAAGGTGAAAGTCCAAGAGGGATTCTTCAAGGGGGGTGACGTCATCCCTCAACAAATGTCATCAAAGTATACTAGAGAATGTGTGATATTGCCATTGGGTCATCTAAAATAGTTTAAGAGCGTTTCTATATCGTGTATTTTATTTTGTATAAAATTGCAATATTGGGCCGTGTCTAAATAAATAAATAAATGCCTAAATACGTGTTGATAAGTATCGAAAATGTCGATACTTATGTTTCGATACATTTCGATATTTATGGACACTCTGCTCACACACCTCTCCTACACACTCCCACAAGCCTTTCATTTCCCATTCGTACCAATTTCTCTTCATACCTTGCCACTCTCGCAAATGTCTCCCATTTGATACGAAGCCTCCCTGATTCCTAAAGAACCACATACTCCGGAATTGACCTCTCTTCATCCCCATCAAGTCCTCCGGAAACTAACGATATGTTAGGATTGGCTTCACACGCACGTCCCACATTCTCAGAGCTATTACTCAGTTCCTCATCCACAACTTACACCGATTACTTGAACTGAAAGTCCAGGTACCTCGACTTTCTGCAGCACATGACCTTTACCCTTCACCTAAGACACTGCTTCGTTTAACTCCCATTCACTACTAGGTCCCTTTTATCCATAAACCGTTCACACCTCCCAAGCGCAGCTTACAGGCTCCTACTATCCCCAGTCACTAACGCCTTATCATCCAAATACAAAAATATTTATATATTTCTATAAGTACCAAAAAATTCAATACTTATGTTTCGATACTTATCGGAAATATCGTCATACTTATACAATATAATAGTAAACCTACAAATGCCTTGGCTGAAGAAGTAATGAACCACTATATATTTTAGGTATCCTTCAAAAGTATTCGTCGGAGACACCTTCTGCTACCTCTCAGGGATGACGTTTGCAGTGGTGGGCATTCTTGGCCACTTCAGCAAAACCACGCTGCTGTTCTTCATACCGCAGGTGTTCAATTTCCTTTACTCGGTGCCGCAGCTCTTCCATCTTGTGCCCTGCCCTCGGCACCGCCTGCCCAAGTTCAACTCAAAGACTGATAAGCTGGAGATGAGTTGCACGCGTTTCAATGTGCGCGATATCGGTTGTATCGGCCGCTGCATACTGTACCTGTTCCGCGCGCTGCGCCTCATCAAGTGGCAAGCGAAGGGCGACGAAGTGGTGACGAACAACTTTACGCTGATCAACCTCGTGTTGAAGCTGAAGGGGCCAACGCACGAGGCAACCCTGACGGCCATCCTCGTCGGCATTCAGATTGCGTGCACATGTCTGGCATTCGCCATTCGCTATCCGCTCGCACATTACTTTTACGACTAACTTGGTAGAGTACAATGACAAATAATTCAGTGTACATAGAGATTGTGGGGGCGTTGTTGAATTTTACTATTTAGCTGTTGAGTAATGCGTATTGCAATAAGAGTGTATAATTGTGACAGACATATCATAACTTAAGGCCGAAACCTCGAAATATTTGTATTTTAAGGTAGGATTCTAACGTTTTACAATTGCCATGTTTACGCAGGATATTAGTTTCGATTTTTAACTTTTTAGCTGATTGCGTATTAGGCAATCCCTTTGTCGAAAATATTAGACTTCGGATTTTAACACATTTTTCGGACTTAGAGTGTGTTTCATGCTAGATTGTTTTAGCGGGTTTGAGTTGTTGCTTTTTCTGCGTAATTCCATATTCTAAATAGTAAAATGATTACAAAACAACTAAAATGGTGACAAAACAAATATGTTGAGAGAGTACCAAAGAAAAACTAAATAAATATGAAATTTTATTGAAATAGGTCGAAATTGATTTGGATATCTTGGCAATTCATTTGTAAAATTGCCTTTACAAAAAATGTTGATTCCAATTGTTTGATTGCTTAATTTAAAGAAACCTTTCACAAAAGTTATAACATCTACAATATTCAGGTGTGTTTCGAATGTTATTGCAAGCCGCTTCTTTTCTTTGCGTAATTACAAGAATGGGGTTGAAATAATTTCATGACGCTTTTTCATTTATCGGATTAGCAATTGAATTAATTATTGTTTATTAATTTAATGAATTAGGCTAACTTGAAAAATGTTTGCGTAATGTTATTGTTAACGCAAACTGGTGAACTAGCAAGTGTTCACTGCTAATGGTTTTGTCAAACATTTTAGTGGTTAATTTAAATGTTTATAAGGAAGATTAGGCTACCACTTATATTATTTATACTAATATCGTGAGGGAAGAATCAAGTTCAACAGTAACAGTAATATTTAATAAAAATTAATAAGAAAATATAGTTAAAGCGGTGGTTTATTACTTATTAATATTATGTGGCGCCATCTATTGAACATTGTACAAAGCTCAATCTCATTAACAATACAGATTCCTATTTGAGATTTTTAACAGAACTTTGTAATTTTCCTATAGTATAAAAGATGGCGCTACTGGATTTAAGTTCCGTTGCAAACTGTGAACAAAGTTTACAATTAAGATTTTACCGAAATGAATGAAAAGTTAAATTTATTTAATTTTTTTTAATTCTAAAACTTTATCTCTTCGCATCTCCATAAACCTGGTACCAAAATTTTTGATACTATGGTAAAATTTACGGAAAACGTGAAGAGGTAATGTTGAATTTTGTATTGTGATTTGAATTATATTACAATAAAAGTCTTTCTCGCATTTAAGAAGTTTTATTATTTATTTTCATTACATTACCTAATGAAGAATGATGTCCTCTCTGAAATTTGACCTTTTCAACCTGTTCGAAGTCTTCCTTTAACATGTGGGGCTGGTGGAGTAGTGGTTGACGAGTGTGCTTTCTGTTTGGGAGACTCGGGTTCGATGCCCGTCTGCGAAGACGAGAAAATTTTTTTTTCGTTTTTCGATTTTCAATCATAGGTTATAGCAAAATAGAATGGTCAAACCGCCGCTTCGCGGCGGTACTTCGTTTTCCTGGTGGTCTGCAATCCTACAGTTCGCCGCTTCGCGGCGAACTCTCACCCGAGTCACGACCAACGAGCACCCGTTCAACGGGAAAAGCGTTCGGCCCGACCCGGCTCCGATCCTTCGATCCTTCGACCTCCTGGTTGCTATCCGATGACGCTGCCACTGTGCCACTTCGGCGGCATGCACCTGGTCGAAATTTTAGGGATTAAAAGGAACACATATTGATACTTATAGTTTATAATGTAAAGAGAATAAGATTTGCGATATTTTTAAAAGTTTAAAAAGTACGAATTGAAATTTGTAACTAATGGTAAATATATAATAAAATTTCTTAAATGCGAGAAAGACTTTCATTGTAATATAATTTATTTTTAACAGAGAGGTTGACAGACAGATTTTTGGTGAAAAAGATAAACAAGCTAAAAATAGTATCTAAAGAAACAGGATATCATTCTCTATGAGTAAATGTAAAAACATCAATCGCGAAGCGGCGAACTATGAGATTGCAGCTCACCGGGAAAACGGAGATTTTAAACCATTATATTTTGCTACAACGTACCTTAACCACTAGACCAAATCCTAACTTATGTAGTCTCCGAACAGGCTAAAAATAACTAAAATAAGAGGACATCATTCTCTATAAGGCAATGTAATTATTGTACGGACCGAAATTTGTAAGAATAGGAAAATATATAATAAAATTTCTTAAATGCGAGAAAGACTTTTATTGTAATGTAATTCAGTTCACACAAATTTAACATTACTTCTTCCGAAAATTGTACGATAGTATCAAAACTTTTGGTACCAGGATCACAGAGATGCGAAGAGATAAAGTTTAAGAACTTAAAAAAATTAAATAAATTGTATCTTTTATACATTTTGGTAAAACCTTAATTCTTAACCTTTTCAAAGTTTTTTTGCGTAACTTAAATCCAGCAGCGCCGTTTTTAGATAATAGTAGAATTACAAAGCTTTGTTAAAAAGATCCAGTAGGAATCTGTATTTCTAAGGTGGTGGTGATTTCGGTGCCTGCTTACCTCAAAATGTTTGTTTTCATTTACTACAGTAATGTTTAAATTCCAGGAGGGGCTAGGAAATCATCTGTATACTGAATTCCGTACAGTCTTGCATTTTACTGAGGAAAAAATATGATTTTTAATAAATATTGAGAGATCAAAGTAAGCCTATACAAACATTACATTTTCATTATTTAATTTCTTGTCTGATTGTCAGTCCTAACTTACTGCGATAATTCATATAATGGCGGAAGGGGGAGAAGGAGGCGAAGGACCTGGTGTAGAAAAGTATCCGTATGGTGTTCGTAATTAATACACATTATATTAACAAGCAAGATAACATATTTATACTTTTAAGGAATATATTGGTGGTCGAGATGAGAACCTAGATCGTCACGGTTATGGTAGCACCCTTTTGCCGAATGGAGATATCTACAATGGGAACTACCGTCACGGCCAACGACATGGTAAAGGCTTGTATTGCTTCCGCAATGGAGCACGTTATGAGGGGGAATGGCGCAAAGGTTTGAAACATGGTTTCGGTTCTTTCGTTTACCCAGACGCGAGCAAGTATATTGGACAATGGCGCAAGGACTTTAAGCATGGCCATGGCATTTATTACTACGTGAATGGTGACACTTACGAAGGGAGTTGGTACCGAGGTTGGCGTCATGGACTAGGAACGTATTCTTACAATAAGGAGAAAGCGATCCATTATGGTTGCATTTTGATATTGCCTTTATAAACGAGCGCTTTCATTTCTTATTTCCATTTAGGCGTTTGGTTAAATGGACGCATGGATGGTGCTGGTGTATTAACATATCCTTGCGATTTCCGTTATCACGGTAAGTTCAAACGCAATCTGCCAATAGGAGCTGGGATTTTTACGTTTGAAGACAAATGGATACAGTTCGGTTTCTACGTGAATATGCGCGATCCGGCGTTTGATTACTTCGGCGCCGAGAACTTAGCACTGGATAAGAATAGGAACACAGAAGAAGAGGAACAAGTTGGTAGGAACAAGTTTTACAGATTCTGAGGGTAGGAGTTCAATGTTTTCATTTCAAGTAGAAGAGGAAGAAGATCGGACAAGTCCTCCGGGGATTGTTCCAATATGGCGAGGACGTTACACTGTCCCTTATTCTCCCGATTTAGTTCCACCGCCACCAATGTTCGTTCCTATTGTTGACTCTGAGGACTCCCTTCTTGACATTATGGACTATTTGAAGAGACACTACGACGCTGGCGGGAAGGCTATCCAGGAAGAAGCACACTATGAAAGACGTTCAATTGAAGAAGGGAAGCAATCATTACATCCATTGGAAGTCGATTTTAATAGTATGGAAGTGCACCGTGCACCGACTTCGTCACCAGTTGATTTTCCGACGGAAATAGGTGAAGACTAATTCAATTCAATGAAGATTCGATATGCATTAATAAAAATTTAAAAACCAGGCAAATTGCGGATAGTTTTCTGTTGGGTTGTTATGGTAAGACCACAGATTAAGATTCAACTTATTATTGAGCAACCTTTTTTATGATCGGGTGTTTTTTTCTGCTGGGGCGGATATCAACTCATGACTCCGAGGTCCTCTTTACTATCCTGTCGATATTGCAAAAAGTAGGTTATCGTGTGATTCCCTAAATTCATCCTCAATTGACCTTATGGGTTTGAATTCAAACATCGGCGAAGTACGTCAACGCTCGTTCTCAGTCGGTGAACATCGCCAATGTTCGAAGAGTTATCTCGCCTTTGTTTGTTCTGTCGGTTGTTCGTGATGTCAAACCTCTTTGTTCATTCTCGTTATTCCTTGGGTGTATAGTTGAAATTGAATGCAGGCAACCCAAGCAACGAAGTATAATATCCACATTGATGTTTCGGTTGCTTACATACATTTAACTGTGTGCACGTCAAATCTTGGTACAGTTTGAAATTTTAGACCAACAACGATTTAAGTATAACTCGTTATGTTTTAACCGTACATAACCGGACATTTTTTTGAAATAAAATGCAATTATCACGAAGTCAAATGTCCTAAAGCCAGTGATAGAATACAGAAATATTGCAGAAATTATAAAATATGTCTTTAATGTCCTTGCAACTTCCTGAATGGAACATCGTAATTTATACAACGTACAAACAACCCGTCCGTTTCTACACTAACTTAATATCTACTTACTGCCAGACGCAAGCATTGAGAGTAAAGTCTGTTTCTCTTTTTCTTTTTTTCGCACCACATCGATGCTTCGATTTTTCCAAGAGCTCTTACGTAGTTTAATTGGTCTACTTCCTACATAACGTCCTGAAATGATAATAAAAAAGAAGTAACATACCTATAAACACAGAGAAAAAGACTTAAAAATATAGAATAACTTACCATTCATTTCCTTCATTGCTTTTGTAAAATCTCCAGGCTCTTTAAAACTTACGAACCCATACCCCTTACTCTTATTAGTCCTTTTATCTCGTATAACTTTTGCTTTCAAAAAGGACGGAAACTTGTTAAAGGTGCGTGTGAGCAATTCATCAGTCACATCATTACCTAAATCACCACAAAATATGCGAAAATCATCGTCATTCCAATCACTTAGGGTGTGATCTTCCCATGTTGTTCCACCTGCCGTCCTCATCAACTTTTTGTTCTTATTCCTTCGTTTGTGTTCTTCAGGCCCAAAAGACTGCAGCGCACTAGACGCTTTACCCTGAGAGATTGCAAGTTCAGCACTGACCTTTTCGTTCTTCAATTTCTTCAGCTTTTTCTCAACCTCATTTTGAATTGTCATGAGATCAAGATTCGATTGCGGCAGGATTTTCTGCACATTTACGACAGGAGTTAGGGCTGGTGGTGCAGTGGGAACTACTTGCTTCGGCTTCACGTATAATGCTGGTTTAGCACTGACTACTGCAGGCTGACCTGAGATAATCGCCCCTACACCGTAATCTCGTTTACTGCGTACTGACGAAGGTACTAGCATCGGTGGCATTGGGGGCGGCGGAATATTTCCAAATCCAGACAGGGCAAAATTGTTGTACCCCATAACGGTACCTGAGATTTCTGCCTCAAACCTATCATACACACAGTTTTCAAAGAAATTTTGTGATAAGTTTGAGGTTAAAATTGAAAATTTTTACATACCTGCTCATTTCGTCCTCCATTTGGCGAAACTTGTCACCAGACTTGGCCATCGTGAAATTTACAGCCAACACTAGTATATTTTGGGAACTTGAGGGTATTTTTAATCAAATTTGTGCAAACGTTAACTGAACGATGCAATGTTTTGAATCTTTCAGATATTTTGGGATCGTAAAATGACAGATTAACAAAGTCTGCGCATGGGCAGTTCACTTTCTTTTAACATAAATAATCCTCATTTTTTAAAATTTATATTGATTGTAAAGCATTATCATACAAAATATATGATTTAGGCATACTCATTTCTGATATATTGCTGCCTATGAAACAGATTACATAGTCTTGTATGAATAGAATAGAACATTCTGTCAAGGTTATTATGGATCCATGTATTTATCCAATCTGAATTTTTCGTATAGCAACGCTATCTATTTACAATTGATCACATAAATAAAGTAAGGTTAATTTTAATTTACTTCAATCGCATTTGTATCTTACCGGAAGGAAGAGCAATACCTTATTATCAACTGTTATCAACATGTCTTTAACAAATCGAGGAATAAGATTACTATCTAAAAGCCTATTCCGCATTCCACCAGTAACGCAAGGTAAAATGTTTATACACGTCCTTCCGGTTGAATTCACAATTATATTTTCAGTTCGTACTTATAAGCGATGGTTTGCACCAACTTTGAGAATCCTACAAGCTAGGAAAGATAAGTTGCCGGAACCGAAACCATCACCTAGATCTACATATTTGGAGTGGAACTATGATGCTGAATTATTCGCATTTTCCAAAAGGCTCAATGAAAACTTTGAGACTACATTATTGAAACAAGCATTATCACATCAGACATACGTGCTTAAACTGCAACAAGAGGTTACTGATACTGAAAATACAATTCTGGAAGGCAACCAAAGAATGATTGAAGTTGGAGATACAATTTTACAGAAATATGTTAGCAGTAGGTTTAATTATCCAAAGATAATCATGGATTCAATTGAAAAATTCTTGTTGAATGAAGAAAAACTTGCATATGTTGCTAAACATATCGGTTTAACAGATATAGTTCTAACTGAGGTGAGTCTTTTTCAAGCTTACTAAAAAAAAGATAATCAAACATTTCTTTTGTAGGAATATCCGCCAACGCCAAGAACCCTTTCAAACACATTGAAAGCAGTTATCTGCGCTTTAGAACAGTCTTCAGGTCTGCCAAAAGTACACAAATTCATCGATGACTTTATCATCACTCAATTACATGAAATTGATGTACTAGACGTATGGGAACCAAGCGAACCGTTCAAATATCTCACCGAAAAATTGCTGGAAGGCAAGTCTGTGGAGCCGCGCCTGTGCAATCAATCGGCAAGCAACACGATTCTGGCGAATTATCAAGTGGGATTATACACAGACGATAAAAAGTTGCTCGGCATCGGGTGGGGCGAAAGCGTGGATATTGCGAAAAACACAGCTGCACTGGACGCCATTCGTAAAATATACCAGATATAATTGTTTGAAATGCGCATGGTGAAGCAACCAGGCTTCATAATTAGACAATAAAATATTATAACGGTGCACAAACATTGACTATGTGTAGACAGTCTCGTGATAGTACGGTTAGGAATCCTTGTGAGAGTCCATTATAAGGTTGCCGTCTCTGTCTTTCATGCGTATGCGTCCGTTGGAGTAGCGCGTTTCTTGAAGCCCATCGTTGTAGATGATTTTCACGGTGCCGTCTGGATATTCGCGCCGCTAGAGAAAACATGCATTAAGTTTGATGATAATTTACTTGAATGATGAAAATGAAAAAAAGTCTGGTATGATACAGCAAATATTCGATATTCTAATGTCGGCACTCATATATTGAATAGAACTTATAGTATCGATATAGTCGAATTATTTTTCTTTATAGTGACATTCATAAATCTGATATTCAAAAAAAAAATCATATTTCAAACAAGCATTGATCGAAATTATCGATATTTATGGAACTTCAAATACCGATATTTTATCTTTGATTTACCGATTTCGCTTTATTTTTGATATGTCTAGACTCAAGCAAAGGAGGCCCTGGTACGTATTAAGAATGATGACAGACTGAAGAAGTCATTTAGATAAGTCAAGAAATATCTGGCAACATATTTTAGCGAATACCTTTCAAACCTTCAGAAATCGCGTGTTAATTCTCGAACCGTTACAGCTTTACTTCCCAAAACTTCAGAAATTGACCGAAGAGTTATAATAAACGGTCTTTCTCTTATATTTTAACGAATACTTCGCAAAACTTCAGAAATAACACAGTCACAATAGTTGCTGAAAAATTGGATTGGCCTCTCAGGCTTGTTGCACCCGACGAAAGATTAAAGTGACTTAAACTCTTAGATTGTTAAAGTACTTTAAACGTAAGATACGAATAATTTTGTCCCTTATCCTGGCTGTAACCCCGCCTGATCTGGTCTCTATTCACGTTTTCTATAGTAGTGTGAAATTTGGTTGGGATGTAAAGTGAATTCTTCTTCTTATCAATAGTATCAGCCTCAAATATGACTAATTACATTGTAAAATAATTGAATAGAGCTAATGACCATAGTAGTCGATGCTCCATAAACAAAAAGTGTAGAATATAATTTAAATAGCGAACTTACTTTGTGCTTATCAGTGTGTATCTCTTTCTGGCCGTTGGGCAATAGCAACACCTTCTCGCCGTTAACTTTGATATTCACCACGGACCCATCGGGATAGTTGATTTGTTCGCTTCCGTCAGTATTAATATGTTTTATGATACCATTTGGGAATTGCACGTGTGATGAACCATTTGCGTAGTGTTTTTCCACTTGACCACTGCACAGACAATATTTGTATGTGAAATGAAAACATGATCATTTCTAAAAAACCCGAATCCCTTCGGCACGACTACTTTGATTTAAGCTTTAATAGATATTTCAAAAACTTGATTATTAGACGGCTCTGATCGCGTCGACAGAGTCAACGGAATCGACGGAATTAAATGGTCAGTCAAAGGGTTAAAACTGCTTGAAAAACTTACTCAGGAAATTCAAAAGTCTCATCTCCAGTTTTAAAAGTCGTCTGCCAAATACTCGTATCCTTATAAAAATATTTGACAGTTCCGTCTACTAATGCAGTCTCCTTAATATCACCATTAAAATATTCCATCTTCACCAAGTTACCGTCGGCAGAAATCGTTTTCACATTGCCATTGGGATATTTGGTGGCTCTAGAACCATCCGCCAAAACCGTTTCCACCTTACAGTTCGCTTGCTGGCTATCATTCAAACTACTATCATGCGAGGATTCTCTGTCGCTGTTGGGCCGGGCGTATGCGTCGTCTTTATTCAACAGCAGGGTACTACGGCTTCCAAAGACCCTCTCGTAATTTTCCGATAGAGACAAATCGGTTAAATTTCGGAAAGTCGTTATATCTTGATTCGAAATCTCATTCTCTTTGTTCTCGCTTGATTTACGCACATCTACAGAACTCCTCGTCACATGACGATATTTAGTCTTTGTCTCTTTTTCGGTATCAGACTTGTAACCAGAAACTGATGATTTTCCAGTATCTGTTATGCTAGCTACTCTTTTTGGCGGTCGTTTCTCCTCGGTATATTCTTCAGCATCGCTAGAAGAATCAATAATGACGGTTCTCTGCTTACTTCGATAGGATTTAAGTTTTGCAGCTTCTTCGTCGTCACTAGGCTCATCCAAGATTACTTTTGATTTCGTTTTTGCGTGGCAGTCCACTTTTTTGGTTGATGGTGTTCTTGATACGCTCCCGTTAACTAAAGAATCATCTGCTGAGAGTTTCTCATTAGTCGATTCCGACTTGCTAAATGTTTTGGAGATATTTTTATCTTTGGTTAACTTGTAAAGATTTCGATTAATTTCGTGTAGCATTTTCGTGTCATCCTGTTTTGTCTTCCTGCCTATCTGTATCTGATTTTGCAGCCGAGCATTCGTTTTCTGTAATTTCTCCACCTCTTCTTTCAAATGGACGACATCTTTCTCGAGAGACTTTATATGCGTTCTTAAACGAGCCTGGGTTGTACCATTCCGCGTTTCTTTCACTTTAAAATTCTCTTTAACATTCGCCAATTCCACTTTCAAATTCGAAATTTCTTCGCGTTCTTTTCGGTTAGGTTTGTTTAGCGTCTCTTTGGTATATTTCTCGAAAACCAGCTTCTCTTTGGCAAGTTTTTTACGCTCCTCTTCAAACTCGGCCTCTAATTCATCGCGCTTTTGATTATATTCAATTTCTAGCGTTTTTTTCATTTTCAAATAGTCTAGACGTTGCCGCTCCAAATCGTTCTTCAATTTTTCAATTTTTTTATTTTCCACGCGAAACGACGTAATTTCGGCTTCGAGTTCTTGCAATTTATTTTTAAGGACTTCTTCATTTGCATACGTAACAGGATCGGTCATTGTTAGTACGCTCTGCATTATAATACGTTCTGAGTTACTCCTCCGTTGTGAGCTGTTCACCCGTTCTCTAATATTCGCTCGATCTGTAAGATTCATACTTTCAAAATCATCTGAATTGATCGAACTTTCATCCGAACGCTGACTGGCTATCGATTGTTCACTCTCACAATATGACTGTTCATAAACTAACATTTTCTTTGCAGTTGTAGGAGATCTACCTTCTTGAATTGTAGTATCTGAGTCAGTATAGCTATTTTGAGAGTATGGTGCAGAGGGTCCTGGTGCGACATATTTTTCCTGATTGCAACCCTCTTGAATCGTCTCAAATGTAGGTACTTTATGTTGAACAATTCGATGTGGTGTACTCGCTAATAATTCGACAACACTGGAGTTTGTTGAAGAGAAACTACTATTCAATGCCTTCTCTTCTAACTTTTCAAAAACTCGTAATTCTTTTTCAATGGCGTTTTCATAAGTTGTCAAATCTCCCGGAGGATTTTCACATCCTCGAATAAGCTCTTGTAAATAGTTTACCAACTGCATGTTATTGTTATTACTGGGAGTATTAGAGATAGTGCTGTCATTTTCCTGGGCTAATTTCATAAATAATTCCGATTGATCTAACATTGTTGAGCCGTTTTCATCAGGTTTGCCAAAGTAAGATGAGGCCAATTTCTGCAGGCATTCCAGAAGTAATGGATTATTTTCTATCCAGACTTTTGCTTCGGCCTGTTTCGCTTGTATTTCCTCTGCGGTTTCTTCTTTAGGCCTAGGTTCTGCCGGCGGTAGATCATCAATAGTATTCTCGATGCAAGGAGACTCATAATCATCAACAGGGTGCCACTTTGCTTTATATTTTATCGAAAATTCGGGCGCTTTTAATGGGGTAATATCGACCTGAGCTTTGGGAATATCACTAGCTGAAGGTTGTAGTGATTGTGGAGATGACGGTTTGCTGGCACTGTTATTCTGAAGAGGTGAATTTCTACCATTACTCAAAGGCTGTTTCTGCATATGCATTTCGTCGGCTCTTATCTTCTGGAGACGTTTGTGAAACATTGTTTTATAAATTTTCGGCGATCGCATATTGTGGAATGGATTCTTCTGATCGCCATACTGTAGGCCATACTTTGCCAAACCAGTGCCTCTCCTCAAATAGGGCTTCTTAGGCACATTCTCCACCGTGCTCTCCTCGTTATTCGTCTCTTTCCTCTGGTGATCATCTTCATGGTCGACCTTTCGTTCATCGTCAATCCTTGTTGATGCGATTATACTGTCTTCACGGTGCGATAACTGTGTAGGCGTTGAATCCATCCGAGTTTGATGAAGCAGTAACAATCGCTCCTGTTGCGCTTGTTGCCAGCGTCTCAGTTCATCGAGTTTCGTCAACAAAGACGATGGCGACATCGCCATGTCTAGAGCACAAACTTATCTGCAAAGTAAAAGAGTTGTCAATTATATTTTGCACCCAGATTTTGAATCGTAACGGTCTCATTCCAGGACTTTGAGGTTAAACACTGACAGTTACAATTCGTACAATAACTGCTATAATTCGCTTGTCTTGTAAAATATAGAAATATTCTACACATACACGTTGTTATGAATAAGAGCATGTATTATTCCATCTTTCACTATTTAACTTTCCACCATTAAAGTAAAATTTGGTATATTCAATAAAATTACGTATGTATTTCACTTTGAATTTAATTTTTAACAATAACAAGTAAGTTGCTGAGGTTTCCATATTGATGACATTTTGAGGTTTAGTTGAATTACGTTAATTGTAACATATAGATGGTTTTAATTTAGTAATCATTCATGAAAGGTGAATATGCAATTTAAAAATATTTAAATTGCTAGTGCATTTTTGGGGGATTTTGAAATTGGAGGCAAAATACGAAATTTGAACATAACCTAAACGGTTCTACAGTTAGTTTCTGCTCAAGATTTTTTTCTTCGTAGTTTCATCGAGGTGGAGTTTCCCTAAATTCTTTTCAATTAGTTTAAAAATGAATTCTGGGTAAGTTAACATCTTTTTGTAAATCGTTGATTTCAACGATATCTGTTTTTACAATTATTCATTCTTTTAGTAATTTCTTTGCTTACATTTTCCTTATACCACTCTTTCTCTTCCCAAAAATTTCGTTCGAGCCCACAGCAACCTCAAGCACCTTCCCCTCTTCTGTCATCCATCCACAAATATCGAAACCATTTATAAATTGTTCTAATTGAAACAGCAGTGTACTTTTAAGGTTTAGTATTAATTCTTCTGCATTTGGTTCCTTCTTTAAGATTGTATATGAATGCTGTTTATTCTTCCCACAAGAGATTTATACAAGTTATTTTACATTTAAAGATCTGGTATATGTGATAATAAAGTAACAATCGAAATATTGGTGGATAATCGCAAGTCTGAGACGTTAGAATGCCCTGAAAATGGTAAAGGCGACTATCATAAATATCGAGAATCCCATGATGAGTACCAATACCTGGATCACATCCAACGAATCCTGGAAACCGGTGTGAAACGAGATGATCGTACTGGCGTTGGCACTTATGGACTCTTTGGCGCACAAATGCGTTACGATCTCCGCGACAATGTCTTCCCCCTCCTGACCACGAAACGTGTCTTTTGGCGTGGCGTCGTCGAAGAACTCCTCTGGTTCATCCGTGGCAGTACCAACGCCAAAGAATTGCAGACGAAGAAAGTCCACATTTGGGATCCAAACAGCACTCGTGAGTTTCTAGATTCGGTTGGTTTATCCAATCGAGAAGAGGGTGACCTAGGTCCAATTTACGGCTTCCAATGGCGGCACTATGGAGCGAAATACGACAATATGAATTCAGATTACGAAAATAAGGGTATCGATCAGTTGAAAAACGTTATTCAGACTATAAAGAAGCGTCCGAATGACCGGAGGATCATTATGTGTGCTTGGAATCCGATTGACATTCCGCAGATGGCGCTACCTCCCTGCCACTGCTTGGTGCAATTCTACGTCGCAAATGGGGAGTTATCCTGTATGTTGTATCAACGATCGGCAGATATGGGGCTTGGAGTGCCTTTCAATATTGCTAGCTACGCTCTATTGACTTGTATGATTGCCCATGTCACTGGGTTGCAGGTATTTTTCTTTTTCATTGTTTTATTCTCTGAATTAAACGTTTGTTTTTCTGAATTAATTGTAGCCTGGAGAATTTGTGCATACTTTGGGAGATAGTCACGTGTACATCAATCACGCTGATGCATTAAAGGAGCAGTTACAACGCACACCTCGGGAGTTTCCGAAGCTTGTGATTAAACGGACGGTGACTGATATTGAGGACTTTACCTTCGATGATTTTGATTTGATTGGTTATAATCCGTACCCGAAAATTAGCATGCAGATGGCGGTTTAATTTTTATTTCATCAGATATATTGTGTGCATCATGTACTTATTTTACTTAGGATTTCAAAATAAATCACAGTTTTAATGTTATGTGTATATTTCCGCTTAATGTTTCAGTATTTTATTGTATTTTAAATTTATTGAATAAACTAATAACGAGAAATGTCTTCGTACTGTATACCCCGTCGATCAATTCAGTGATCCCGAGTCATACACCATACCATCTCCGATCACTGCAGTCACCCGATACAACATCATGAATTCTTGCAACTTGCCATTGCACAATTCTTCATCTCGCTCTCCACGACGACACCGTCGCCAAGCCACGTCGACTCACCCCGCCACTTCGATCTGCGACTCACTGCATCACGCACTAGATGGTCACAGCTTGCCACGTAATTTTTGGCAAGGAGCCATTCGACGACACCTGATCCCCACTAAGCGATAAATGTTACATCGAGAAAGCACGATCTACACCATCAATCAGTCCTAAATTTGAAAACTGCGAACTCCACCACGACTTGGTGACGACTTCCTCGACGGTCTCCAACCAACATCCACGCCGAGGCATCTACCACTTCCGGCAACATCCACTGGTTCCCACCAAACAGATCTACAACGCTTTACCCCGTCGACCAGCACATTCCAATCCCCTCCGAATAGTTCAAATTGAATTATCGTCAATATGACTCTTAAACTACCAAGTATTCAAGTAGTTTGAACAACAAACTACGGTAGTAAATAGCATTAAAGGAAAACAAAAAATACGAACGGCTTCCTAGACTATTGTCCAGTTCTCTATTCATTGTTAACGCACAACGAGTGTACTCAAATTACTTGAAACAAAACACTTCCTCCTACACCACTTCTAAAAAATTAAAAGCTATCTAAACTTTTAAAAATTGATATTACTACGCACCACTTAAGTTGATAATAGTTTCAATGCATTATTTGTTGTAGTTCGTGATTTTGTAGACATACTTTGTATGGTGCTACGCAAGTACGTACTATTCAGTTATTCATTTTTTTTTCAACGAATGCATGCAGTACACGCGACTACAACCTGCCATTATTCATCAATTAGTCAACGAAGCGTTGCAATATTTGTGCCCGTCAAGTGCGATAGGCTCCCAATGTGATGGTAACGACCGTTATCTCCGGTGTTTCGTTGTTTTATCTACGCGGTCGGCCGATAATTTGGCAAGATAACTGGGAGGTTCTGCAGTCGATCGAGAACAGTTCGCGCCCCAATTTCGTTGCTGCATTGCGTTCCTATGCATTAAATATCACGCGTTTTAATTATAATGAATTAATGTTTGCGATTAATTGATGAACGTGGGTGTAATATTATATTTTTGGCGACTATATATTAATTTAAAAAGTCATTGAGTGTTTGATAATTCGACAATATGAACGAAACTACGTGCTATTTTTGTAATAAAACTTTAAGGAACGTGTCAGCAGAGGTAATGTCTATTTATTTATTTATTTTCTTATTGCTGGATATATAATAAAGTATTGCTTAATCAATGACAAAAAGCGTGTTGCAATAAGATAACATGTATCATGTTTACTATGAACTTACTCAAAGTACATAATTTTGAGTAGTCTAGTTGGGATCATTTGATATATGTTCGACTTCACCTCATTTTTAATTTTTTCAAGTTTTATAATGATAAGTAAATAAATCGTATGTGTAAAGTATATAAATTTATTTTACCATAAGTACGGCAGATGGGTAACTTTAACAAAAATTTGGACAAAATAAAAACGGGACATGGGATGGGACCCCATCGCTGATGGTTTTGTGCTGAGGTGTATGGGGTGTCAAAACTCGGACGATATAGTTAAATGACTTCCGTTCGATTTATTGATACTTCAGGTATTGATACCTGTCGATTCTCGATACGAAAGGTGCCCTTGGACCTGTTCAAAAATGGGAATATTACATTGAGTACAAAGAGTTGGGTCAATTTAGAAATATCGCGGGACAAAAGAAAATGCCGGTATTTTGGTCACCTTCCTAACTAAGGGACTTATTAGAATCTAAATAACTAGTCAGGACATACATTAGTAGTGCACATTCATTTATCCCACAGAATTTCATTAGATTTCCTCATGAATTCGTTTTCGTAAGAGACTTTGTAAGCACTCTAAAGTTATTCATGCTTAGATTGAATGCAAGCGATCTGTCCGTAGATCTAAATATAGTTGTTTCAATTAAATTTATTGCTATAACTAGAATACTATTGTTAAGGCACGACAATTGCATTTATAATTGTTTTCAGGAACATTCAAAACATTGTGGCTTTGTTCTTGAGCCATGCGTCAACAAATGTGGCGTCTACATTGCCCGCAACATGAAATCGCAACACTTGCAACTATGCAGGAACGCACGGCTCAAATCAGCAAAGAGTACAGAGAGTATACTTAGCACGCCTGGATACGACACCTTTCCACGTTCCAGCAACGCAAATTTCGTGCGTACTGGTACCCTGCCACACAGCTATAAACATCCCTCCATGTTTAATCTCTCACAAAATACAAATAATTATGCAGAATATCCAAACTCTGGTTTACCAAACCATAATGCTTATTGCAGAGCAGCACCTGAGCATAGTCCTAACTATAACGATCTCCGAGAAAAGATACAACGAAGCCAACAACAACAAAGTGATCTCATACGCCAAATCGAATTCACATTAAACAAATTACGTGGCGATGTTGGCATGGTACAAGCCCAGAACAAATCTATTGCTGATTGGCGTACGAATGTTCAATATCAATTAGAAGGCATCGTCAAAGAGTTCCGTAACGTAGTAGCAAACAACAAGAGCGACATCAATGCCCATCGTCTTCAAGAAGTCTTCAAAGACTTGGAGCAGCTCAAGCATCGCTTTAATAGTCAACAGTTGACAATGAAGAACGAACAGATTGAAGCACGACAATTCCAAAATGATATTAAAATCAAGATTAGGAATTGCGATGGATATTTTCGAGATGAACTTCAGAAGGTGGTTGTTTCACATGGCGAACAATTGGTATTGATTGAAAAATTGCAAAGGGAAAACGCTGAATATAGGGCGTCGAATTCGAATTTGCAAATTGAGATTGACGATTTAAAACGACTCTTGATTGGCATGAAAGCTGATTGGGACAAAATGGCGGAAAAGGATAAAATGAATAGTGTTCAAATCGGAGACCTAAAGCGCACTCTGGCACAGATTAACTTGAATGTTGAGGTTACGGAACGAACATTTGAAAATATTCAAGGGTTAATTGCAACACAACCAGGAAGGCTTGTCTGGAAAATTAGCGATATTACCCTTAAAATGGAGAATGCGAAGGCTAATGAAAAAGTTCCTATAAAAAGTCCAGTGTTTTATACGAAAGATTATGGTTATAGAATTAGAGTAAGTATTACACTCTATTACACGTTTTTGTTTAATTACGTTATTATTAGTATAAACTTAAATCTTGAACTTAGCAAATGTGGTCAAAAACCGTTAGCCATAGATCTTCTGAAGTGGCCTTCAAGTAGTTGTAGTTCTGTGCATGCCAGATACAATGTCATATAATATTACTGACTTACAACTTACTAACTTACTGACTTGTTAGTGTGGTTTCATGAATAACACAAGTCAACCCTGAACCAACTTGCTTCCCATGAAGGTTCCAAGTTGATAGACATATCGGGGAGATCCAAAGTTGCAAAGTTGGTCCTCTCTCCATCAGCCAACGGTTGATAGAATCAGTGATGACTGTAAATGTAAACTTCAACTAATGTGATCTTCCGTTAATCTCCTCGACTGTTATTTTCAGTAAATCTCTTCTTTCCCTTGCCATTCTTCTTCCTCTTCTGTAGTTTTCCGAAATATGTCTAGGTAACCAGATTAGTACCACCGTCTTTCCCTAATTTTTTTTTCCGTTATCACATTATGGCCTGCTAAACAATGGCGGATTTAGGTCTACCTTCCTTGAGAGCCCCGCAGTTTATCTTTGAGGGCCCCCAAAAATGGATACCAGGAAAATATCGGAACTTGAAAATGTCTCAATGAGTGCGTGCTCAGCACAGGAAACCCCATGACCAGGGAACTGGGCATCTGTTCCTCAATAGAACCCAATATAGTTCCCCTTAAGTGCAATTAAGTTACAATGTTTTAAGGTTATGGCCATTAGGCTAAAAAATATGAGAACATCTAACCTAAATATATTCCAGCTTGCAGTCCATTTAAATGGTCTTAAAAAATGGCGAGGAAGACATCTTCTTGCCTGTATTCACGTCTTGAAAGGTGATTACGACGATTTACTGCTCTGGCCTTGCCGCATCGAAGCAAATATCATCTTAAGAGACTTAGAAAATAATGAAAAGGTATATCTTCAATGGGCTTACTATTTTATATTCATTATTGCTATTTATAGCCAAAGGATTTCGTCCGTTACATCACAGCAAAACGTAATTATCCAGAAGATTCCGCCGACGACCCTCAGGAATCATCAACACAATATTTATTCATTCCACATACCACTCTACTAAAATCGAACCACGTCAAAAACGACGCTATATTTTTAGAAATTTTAATCAACAATCCCCAGTGAAACGTTTATTTATTATTGAATCAATGACACCATTATTTAATCTGTTCTTATATAGTTTTAGTGATTTGAGTTTTAGAAAACTGTGGTTCGTTTTTAGATAGTAACAGTTTGGTCATTGCAATTATCGGTGATTCGAACGTCAGAACGAATACAATCGACAGTAAAATAGATATGACTATATCGCAGATACTGCCATGCAACTAAAAGATGTTTCAATATATTTTATAGAAATTCGATGTACTTTATTGTATATTTACCATTGGCCAGAAGGAAATGAAATACGTTGTTCTTGAGCTTCCCATTGTAACAAATATTACTAAAAATTGTAGTAAGTACATGCTATATGTCAATCGTCCAACGACGACAAAGAAAGAATTCGAGAGGAATTTATTTAATGTTTCTGGAACAAATAGAAGTAGTTATATATTTAAGTTAGCTCAGGTGATATAATTTTTCGATTAAGATTAAAAATAAGACTTATAAATAAATATTCTATGTAATTTCTTATATGAGTTTAAAAGTTAAAGTGCAGTTTTTCAATTAAGAGCCGTTTTAATTGAATGACGTCAATTGCATTTGGAAACTTTATTTTCCGTACTTTTCAGCAGAAAATCGCAAAATCGAAAACCGATACGGAGAGAAAAACGCGTTTTGGCAAATATAGGACTATATTCAAGTTCGCTTGTTCACTTTATGAACCGGAACATGTCTATATCCAGCAAAACCCGTATATATAATGCCTGCATACGACCTGTGGATGGGAGGGTGCCGGTTGATGATGAGTGATAGAGTGTTATATCATCAACACTCTATTACTCATCATCCACCGTTTATTTACACTGTTTATTACAAAACATATACGAAACGTTTACAAACACACAACAAAGAATATAGTACAAATCGCGAGGTAGAGGAAGAGATGTTGACGGTACGAAAGCAGCAGACTAAGTCCCGAGGCTAGGAAAAGAAAATACATTGCAGCCTCGGGTGTAGAAAAAGGTCGATACAGGTAGAAAGTATTAGCGGGTCAAAGAAGTACATGCAATGGTTACTTTGGGTTGGCTTAGGACGAACATTTGGTTAGTGAGAATTTTGGAGAAACAGATATGGGAATAGAGGTATAGAAAAGTAATTGAAGAAATGTAAATACTAAATCTAAAGCATGCCAAAATGTGGCGAGAAACGCCACAGGACTAATTCTAATCTACGCCGCGGAAACAAGAGCGGTCACCGCCCTCACCAAACGCATTCTCAGAACAACAGAGATGCACACTCTACGAGCAATAAGCGGACTAACCATCTGGGGTAAGAAACGGAATAGCGATATTAGAAAGAGGTGCAATGTTCTAGACATAGTGCGATGGACAAGAATTCGTAGGAGGATGTGAAAAGAGGGCAGTGCACAAGGAAAGCACCACACCGGCAGGCCATCAAAAAGATGGTCCGATAGCTGGACATCAATATCCCAGGGGAAGTGCCAGTAAAACACAAGCTAACCAGCTTAACATAAGAAGAAGAAAATAACTTACTTGCATTATTAGTAACACAACAAAATACAATCCAAGAAATCGCCATACACCATGCAGGGCGACCAAATGTAATAAACATATTATTGTTGAAATAATCCTCAGTATAAACTTGCGTATTCGAAATATAATACATGCAAAAGATCATCGTTGTAATTGTTGAGAACCAAGCAGCATATTTCAAATTCTAAAATTAAACAAAAATAAAGAAAAAGTCATAAAAAATCCCTTGATTTTGCGCTTACTTGTCCAATTCGATATGTTTTATCCTTATTGTCAACAACAAACAATCCCATTAGAAGTCCAGACGTGTATGGGGATATCCTAGTGTGTGTATGAGGGTAACTAAAATTATTCGGGGGTTACATTTCTTAATTTTGATAAACTGTAAATGTTATCACCTATATTTAGACACAAACAGAATACACATTGGCACCAATATACTCAACAAAAGGGTGCCCACAAAAATAGTGTAGCATTTGAATCTCTCATTTTGAAGCAAATATTTGGTGGTGGGGATTATTACAATGGGGGTGAATAAATACAGTTGGAAATCCACGTTTAGATACCAGGTATGACCTAGACACTGAAAAAGTTTAAATTTTAAAATTAAATTTTACTTGATTAAAACGATTGAAAATTTAGACTTCTTTGAGAACACGCTACAGTGAAACACGGAACCAACTTTCCTTTTCGGTTGTTGAAAGGTTTCCGCATATTACAAGTCAATATAATGCAGCAACGGGTGCA
>WSZQ02069049.1:150635-163315 GCA_019419845.2 Weissflogia rhopalogaster
CACGGAACCAACTTTCCTTTTCGGTTGTTGAAAGGTTTCCGCATATTACAAGTCAATATAATGCAGCAACGGGTGCATGATTTTTTGCTGGCAGGAAAGCAAAAAGCCAAAAATGTCTATAAAAAAGCAAAAAACGAAATTTCAAGATTCCAAGAGTGGGCACGGGCCCCTTTGGGGGCGCTCTTGATTTTCCCATATAAAATGTTTCACTCCGTTTGCGCGTCATACAAGATCCGCTTAATACATGTATAAATTTCAGTTGTCCAGTAGGTTTTACTGTACGCCACGTACGACACGTAGACGCTTACTGCGACCACACGTGCATTGAACTACTACTATATACCCATTATATGACTTGCTTGCCTAGATCTACATCATCTACCAGTACTGTTATGATCAACCGTAGATTGTGTATATCACATCTTAACCAAAATTGTTAATATAATGTGCACATTTCAAAACAGCAGTGAAAAAAATTGGGAGTATTAAAAAAATACTAACCGCATCTAATCCATCATGTTTATAGACATAATTCTGAAAAAAATAAAAATATGACCACCAGTGTTCTATACAAGGTTTTCGTAGTTTTTCAACCATGATTGGATACATCGGCCCTGAAGATAGTCGCCTAATTATAGTGGTGTGGATAAAATAAATCATAATCATCGGTGGGAGCAAGCGCAACAAGCGATGAAGATAAAAATATGGGATTGTCGGTATCGTCAACACCAGTTTGTTTCGATTCTTAAAGCACTGATAAGTAAGTACAAATCCCCCTATATAGAGGAATGTATCAACGCCAAGATAAGCTCCTTGGAGGTATATTGATTGATGTGAATACAACAACTAAAAGTGACGCTCTGAAACATCTCAATGCTAACAGAATTTTCACTTACGGATAAACCATGGAATGAATTCCGAAGTGGTATGAAGACAAGCATGAAATATCTATGCGATGCTATAATCCATATCATTGATAACACGCGAAGGCCAGCCAAACAGGATATCTGATCAGCCCCAATTTCCGTCTCAAATAATTTCTCGCCGTTCGCGATAAGCGAAAAGATTGTAAAGACTGGTTTCTGTGGATGTTTGTGTTTCCTTGTGTAGTAGTCATACAAGGTACTCAAGAACATGATCAATGCAATAATGCCACATACGGCTCTTAAAAATAGATTCAGAACATTATTCAGAAAATTAAGAGCTGGTAATACCTACAGAAATCCGTAGTCTCCTTCGTCTAATTGACTGTAACTATCTTTCGTATGACATTCGGTGTTGTAAGCCTTATCAGGTTTGAATTCACAGACTTCCGGTACACATGCCCCAAACGCAGCGAAGGTCCGTTGCAAAGGCATCATTTCGACAAGACAATATTTCCCTCGAATTTCCCCTACCGGTGATTTTGCGCTGATGTTGACACATTCATCGTAATTGCCCAAGCTGACAAAGTGCCCGCTGAAGAAGCCATCCTGTGACTTCCCCCAAGCGTCCATCACTGTACAAATCATTCATGGTCAATTGCTTACTGACGTAATTTATTGAAAAACTTACTCTGCAGCCCAATCCGGGGATTATCGAAGACTACATGATTCACTTGGTCTGCGCATGCTGCCAAACTGAGATTTACGGAGTTTGATAGGGTGGCTGATAGTGCACTTTGCATATTTATTGCAAATTGGGAGAGTGTAGTTGCATACTATATTTGCAGACACGTCGACAGTGCACGTGAAACGTAGTAGTTGGTATTTTGATTAGAAACGGTTGCCTTACCCGAATGCGTCATGTAATTGGTAACATAGTTGGCATTCTTTGAGTATTTCACAATTCCTTAGAAAGGAATTGTTTTTAATACAACGGCGTGTTTAGGAAACATTGAAGTTGTATTATTTAGTAGCATCATAGACTGAAATTAAAGCACTAAATGCATTGTATATAGTCGCATGTTATAAATGTACAATTAATGAAGTTACGGAATGTCCTAGGACCAATCTTTTTCCGTTAATGGTAGCTACAGTACTGTACCGGGGAAGGGGGTAGGGCAAAATGCCTACCATATTTATTTTTATCACTACCCATTGCGAAGAAATCGACAAAAACGAATTAGCCATTTGTCTATTTATGGCGGCATCGCATATAAAACCACTCTGAAGGTGTATAACACTATCGCATCATCACTGGACTTTAAACTATGTACTTTATTCTGTGTCCGAGTTGAATAATGGTATAAGTAGTAGTCTATAAAACAATAAATACAAAATAAAAAGAAGTCAACAATACAATAGTGCACAGGTTTTTTCATATTATAGTTTAATTCTATATAACGAGGGGGGGGCAACCCCATTTTCAACAAATGAAAATTAGTTTTTTTTTTGTTATAATTCGCAGTTTAAAAAGTATTCAGTTAAATTCATCAACGTATACTCTCAAGAAAGTGTTAAGAATACGTGGAATAATCGAAAGTGTTTTAGTAACGAGTATAAGTAAGTAATTGTGTCAGTCTGTAGTACATGCTGATGAAGCCGAAATAAATTCGCATGAGCAAGCAATTGTATCGCGCGGCAAGTGGCAGACGACCTACAATCAGGGGAATCCACTGAACCCGCGCGATGACGTGCACCAGATGTCATTTACCCATAAGAGCGGAATTACGTAATGCGCATCAGCGCGCGCTCCGTAATTGTCACAGCGCACTTGCGCCTTGCTCTTCAGCCGCCCTCACCATGACACTTCAACATTCACATGTTGGCCACTACAGTATGGTACATCGTATGCGCATGTACCGAAATAGAGGCCAATGAACGCTTGATTTTCTACGCACCGCGACGTACTTAAATGTTTTCAATGCCTTTAAATTTCGAAATCTTATTCCTAGCTAAATAGCGGAAGTTATAATATGTGACGATGTCAACAGGTGGCGTTATATAGCTCAAAGTCAGGAATAAATACCGAGTGTTAACATCAGTATATTCATTATAGACGATATGTCAATTTTACTTCTATAACTTTTTTTTGATAAATATATATTATAAGTAATTGAATATTGCTTCAATAGGATACTGAATGGTGCAGGCAGTATTCAAGAGGATTTATTAGAATGTTATGAATTGTTTAGATACTCAGTATAGAAATGATGCTCAAAGTTGGCGAGAGAGTGAGAAAGTGCGACGTCATGTATGTGCATTGATCGAAAGCGAGTGGAGTAGAGTGAGCGCGCGAAACTATTGCATATCCGCGTTTGATGACGTCGTTTCAACGTGTTGCGCGCGCCTTTCCAATCGGCCTGCGCGTTGCAATTGGTGAGTTTGTGAGACGGACAATTGGCCACCGCTGTTTATATCAACGCCGATTGGTTTCAATTTCAATTCATCTTTGACTCCTCCCACACTTTGCTAGTTTTATGAATAACATTCAATTATCGCTCTGGTTATTCCTATTATTCCTACCAATAGTTCTTTATTTCAGGCTACTGTATTGGATCGATTTTTCTTATAAAATAAAATGTTTTGCTTGTTAAAAGGTTACTTTTTCAGGTAACGGTTACGCGGTTGTCGCGGTTTGCAATATCATTAATTTATTAATTTATTTCCCAGTGTTGCGATTTTTTCTAAGTTCTTGAAAGTGCTAAGTTTCTTGAGTTTAGGGTAACCATGGAATGATTACTATTTGATTACCTACCACTCTTTCGTAGAGGTTTTCTTTCGCGAGATATTTTAAGTTTTCGCACTGTATACCAAACTTTGAAAAAAAAATTTTTTGGCACATCTAAACATGATTTTCTGTTATACTTTGGCGAATACATGCAAAAAGTCCGGATATCGCGTTTTATTTTCTGATCCGTTGCAGCTATAGACCTCTCGATGTGCTTAAGCGGCTTTTCTCACGTAAATAAGTCATTTATCACGATAATACAAATTATTTCTATATACGCTCGTACAAAAAGTTTCATTCGATTCCGTGTCAGACAATTGAGACACTCTCCTGGTCGGACTAACCATTATGAAAACAAAACCAGGGAGTCCTCACTTTTCATACAGTAATCATTTAGACGTCGTTCACACTGGCGACTTCAGGCTTCTATGCCTATCCTTACCTGACGAATATGAAGAAATTCGAAGAAACAACTTAGTTCTTTTCATTACATAAGTCAGGCAGAAGAAACCACGAAGCGAGGTGAAGCGACGCTGCCGGATTGACCGACGCCTTATGTTACAAATTTTCCAGGCAATTCCAAGATTAATTCATTATTATTGATTATCTAATTATACTTCACAATTAGCTCGATTCAATTACGTTTCAATATTATGAAACAGTTACTCATAGCTTATTGCGATGATTGCTTATTCTATTGACTAACAAAATTACTATTTTGTGTGGAACATTTACGGAAAATCATTATAGGCCCCCACCCAGAACAATCCTTAAAATTCCGGCTGTAATGTAAGTTTCTGAAAGTATGTCTATGAAATATAAATTGTTTTTTATCGGAGCTTCCGATAAATGCTAATCTAATAGAAATTTTTATTATTCCGTTAATTTGTTAGCACCATCCTTGCTTGACACTTTAGAAAGTATTTTCATTAATCGACAAAGAAAAATGATTAGTTCACAGAGTTGGAACGTTTGTAACAAGTTATTGACGACGAAATCTCCATGAACCAGTGTGGGTTTGTGTGTGTGTGTGTGTGTGTGTGTTGCATTGGAGGAAGGGCGGAACATGCTCGGCGCGACGTGCGGCGCTCAGAACGTGTGTGCGCGCTCCCTATATACGCCAAAGCGTATGTGCAAGTGTAAGGGTGTTGTGTACATACACACGATGGCAGCTGGTTGTGTGCATGCCGGTTGCCGGCATATACGGTGCGATCCGAACGACGCTGCGGCACGTCCGCCAGTCGGCTTTCCGAGCGTGAGCGCGCGCAGCGTCGTAAGCGGAATGCGGTTGTGCATGTGTGGCGTGCCAGCGAGCGAGTGAGTGTGCATCGGTTCTCGGCGTGCGTTGCTTGCTGGTGTGGTTGTGAGTGAGAGTGTGTGCGAGTGTGTGTTTGGAGCGCACCGCGGCGTTTGGGAGTACACACATCGATGGTCGGGGCCCCCGTCGACGAGGACGCAGCGCCGACTCTCGTACACTTCGCGGAGCTTCGGTGTGCGTGCGCCAGTGTGCCGACGATGCTAGTGTGCGCTGTGTGCCCGCGTTCGTTCGTGCAGCGCCGCTGAGAGAGGCCTGCCTCCGTCGCGCTCACCTCGACCAAAATGGCAGACGCGACGACGACGGTGTCGGTGTCGGCGGTGGCGGTGACGACGCCGACGACTGAGCGTGTGATCGACGATTGTGTGGTTGGCGGCGTGTGTGAGCAGCTGGGTGCCGTGCCCCCACGAGGGTCAAACGACATTGTCAGAGAGGGTGGTGCTGATGGTGTTAGTGGTATAAGTGCAACGCACGACGGCGGCGGCATTGGCAGTGGTGGTGCCGTGGGACACGATGATGTGGATATAACGCTGGATATCAACATGCCCGCCTCGCCCGCAGACGACGATTGCAGGAAGAAGCGCTGTGTGGATCGCTACGACAGCTCGGAGTCTTCAGACAGGTACGTTCTCTCTTCTTACCCTCGACGTGCTCAAACCCCCAGTAAACCGCCTGTTGTTACAACTCAGGAATGTGCATCGTGTTATGCAAGCGTTTAGGTTTTAAAACAAACAAAAGTTTAGGCCAGATGCGCCAGAACAACAATAAACACGACATTCGTTCGCGGGATGGGTGCCAGCGCAAATATCGCCTCAGTTCTCAATCAAAACAAACAGGCCGCGAGTCAGTGACATCGCGAGTTCAGTGCTTATTTTCATGGCGCGCGAGAAATGCAGTCATTCGATGCCGGCAGCTGCGTGTCAGTGGAAAACAATCGGGTCGATTGCCATCCGACTAACACACAATTCCAACGAAACAAAATGTCTTCCTTCACCCGCTGAAGCAGCGCCCGGCCGATTGGAAACCCGATGTGTGGCACGGCCGCGTCTTTCGTATTTTATGCGCGACACTCTTCCACCACGTCCCTTCGCCGACTTCGTGGTCGTGGAAATAGACGAAGGCGAATGTTTTTGGTTTGGTGTGTGCATGGCATGTCTCTGAGCATCTCTGTATACGCGTGTTTGGCCTACGTGCACGTTTTATCGCATTTGGATGCACGAGCAAACGAAAAGGTAGAGGGAACCATGGAAATGTTTTGTGTAGATTCTTGACAGAGGGAAGCTCGAAAAAGGGCCGAAAATATCCCTAGAAAGGATCTTAATAATTCTAAATAACGTTCTCATAAAATATCGGTTCAGAAATAGTTGTTTTCATAATTACCATATCACTGATGATGATTTTCATAAAATACGTCCAGAAATTATTAGATGAATTTAATTGGTGCTGATATACTTAATTATGATTAATTATACCTAGTTTTCATTATTTCATTATGTTTGATTACTGTCAAAATTTATCGATTCATTGACTTAAAAAAAATGCAAATAATTACATCCACAAACTAACAGCAATTAATATAAAACTTTTTACAGTACTGCGCGACTTCGATTATTTGTTTGTAGCAATGATATGATTGCAATATTTAGGACAGTTAATAAAGAAGAATTGATGTAACTTTCGACAAAATATCAGGCGAATATGATAAAAAATGAGGAAGTTACAGTGATTTATTTGAAGGATTTGAGTTTTTGACGCTTTATAAACGGCAAAATTAAAAATTTGTATGATGTTTTTTTGATAATAGAAAGAAGTAAAATTTCAATGAAAACCGACGAAAAATGAAGGAGTTACAATGATTTATTTGAAGGCTAGGATTTTTGATCATTTACAATTCCGAAGATTTCACACATTGTAATTATTAAAACGATAGACAACAGTAACGATGTTATCGAAATATCTTTCTGTAATTTTTCACCAAGAAATGTTAATGTTACAATTATTTTTTCGTGTGATTTCGTTTTGTCGCTTCGCTGTACGAAGTAAAATAAAAATAAAATTTCGATAATTATGATAATAATGATTAAATAATAAGAATATATTTAGTTTTACTTCAGTCGTGTGGTCAAAAGCACATTCGTCTCTTTTTACCTTGAACTTGATAAACGGTGTTCCAAGAAACACTATATAAAGTATCATCATAAAACATGAACAATCGCAATATTCTTGCATGCAAAGTAATACATCAGCTAATTGTTATCACGTACAGCGCTTAACAGTATGATAACAATGTGCGAACAAAACTATGCTAATTGTTCAGCGATTCTACTCATCGTCTGTTTTATTTCATACATTCCATAGCAATAACGCGCTTCTATTTTATGTCTAATACGCGCAAAAACAATTCTCAAGGAAAATTTGCGAAGATATTCGAAAATTTAGCGTCATTGTCCACTTGGCACTTCTGATTTGATTTCTCCGAAACATGTGTAAAATGAAATAAGTGAAATAAGTAATTTTATACATAGTTTTTAATTAAATAAGTACATTTGATAATGCCATTCTGGACATTTCTATTGTCAATATAAATGTGTAAAATTATAATAATCTATGCGATAGACCATCTCAAAGTAAAATCAATCTCATACAAATTGCTTCTTGACATCCAAGTCTCGCCAAGTTTTTGACAGGCAAATAGCTAACGGCGAAGAATTTAATAACTATTTGAGCAACGCGCGGTATCGAAGGTAAACGTGCATCGGCTCGCTAGCATCTCAAATATGTAGACTCTTGGTGCACGTATGAGTATATGCACTCTAGCGCAAACTACCCGAGTATACTAAATACGCGCATAACTAAATACATACGGTTAGGCGTGTGTGCGTCCGTACTTTGTATGGAATACGCATTCTCATAACCAGGCACATACTGTATAATCCGCGGGAGACGGAAAGAGGAAACCGGGTATTTGTCGAGAACTCGCTGGTAATTTACTCGTTGACTGACGGGTTTTCCTAGGTCTGCACGTCCAAACGGCACACATAAACGTTTTAACTTACTGTTGTGTCTTAGAGTGTCGTAGACTCCTTTGCATTCGGAATCTACCTATAATTCCACTTTGTAAAGAAACAAGGTTCAGTGTGACAAGATGACACAATCTCATAACTTCCGCATAACTCGTGAAAGTATTTGTTGAAATAACTATAATTTTATTTTATAACTATAATTCTTTCATTTGTTATCAAAAGATTTAACACAAGACTAATAACATTCATTGCTGCAGACTTAACCCCTTAGAGTTGCTTGAAAATTGCTTCATTTTGGTACTTGAGGTCTTGAGTCGATATTGAAATATTTCTGTCATCCTAAACGAATTGGACCCCTTAACAATCAAATTGTCCCCTGTGGAGCCCCACGTTGGGAAACACTGATCTAATGTATCGACTTCAACCAACTTGGTCCAGTTGGCAGAGATCAGTAATACCTGGTGTTACAGGTGCGAAGCTGGACCTTCCATCTTTTAAGTATTTGCAAAGTCCTCTTTCAGAGCCACGATTGTTAGGTGCGTAGTCTCGATCGAGTATAATTAGTTTCTAGTCTAAACGTATATCAATTTTCAAGCAAATCTTAGGGGATCAGTCCTGACCTTGTGAGTAGTGCCAAGGCCCATAACCTGTCAAGTTTTGAAATGCATTCATAATCAACTGGACACCAGGAGATTTACCTGTACATATTGAACTAGTAACTAATACAAAATGAACAATACACCTCAAACGTTAAACTTATTACAAGGTAGAAGGCACGCACGAAGTATAAGAGTGAGCAATTCAGAACCTAAAATTTCTGTATTCCATATTTTGTGCCCCCAAAAGACGGGACTACTCCTTTTACAATTTAATGTCCACATTAGTTAGATAAGAACATTTTATCTCCTCCCTATTGTTTCATTGTTGCTTATCAGCATGTCCGTCTGATTAATGTATACCTCTTAATTCCCATTGTCGTTTTCTTTTCTGGTTGGTACATTTGTACGGTGAACTTGACAGTGTGCTACTTGAAACACGACATTGCTCTTGAACTCATGGGAAGAATAAAAAGAATGCGAGTTTCGGCCGATTATACAATGGGATTGCACAAGTGAAAGAAACGGTTTTCGCACCGAAATGTGTTTACGTGCCGGCGTCGCGTCGCGGTTGCGTCGTAAGCGTAAAAATGAAAGCACAAGGGCGTTTGTTGAAAGTCGGACTCACCAAATAAAATCTTCATCGCTTTATTTCGCAATTAAACATTCCGGCTGAAATCTGTCGCCTCTAGACGCGCACCAATATCAAGCGAAATTTCGTTAGTCTCTAATTATCGACGTTGGATTCTCAGACACAAATTATTGTTATTCGTCTTTCGTTCGCCCAGAGGTGTGTCGTTTTTTGTTGTTGGCCACGAAATTCCGTTGCGCGAGCATCTGATATCCATGGGACCCCTCGACACCCATTGCGTATAATCACGCTGAGTCTCATCGCGGTGAAGGTATACGTTCTGCACTCGCGTGAGTGCGCCTCTTCTTCGAACCTCGTGCATTTCGACCAACATTGTTGATGTGTGCGCTGCTGGCGCGCTCTGCTTTGTTGCTCATTTTCTTCTCCTCCTTTTCATTCGCCTTGCTTTTAATTCACGTGTGTGTGGTGTTGCCGGACGACGTGGCTAGCTAGACCTCTTGGGTAGGTTCGGTGTCGAGGTTCGTTCACTCCGCGTCGCGGGTTTTAGGCCGTTTGCAATTCATTGGAACGTACGACCCAACCATGTTGAGTAACGCGAAAAAAGTTGAACAACCAACTTCGAGGGAGTCGCGGATGTATGGGCATGTGGGCATGGCAGGTTTCCTCAGGTAGAGCCGACAATTTTTCGGGAATAATCGCCTGGCCCATTCGCTGCGCTCCCCCTTAGCGCCAAATTGTAAACCCTGCGACCTTTTTTCGACTTTTTGTTGCTGCCCAGAAACTGCCGTTTTATTAACGGTCGAAATTAAAAAAGCTGAAATTACCGATGATGTACGAGGCCTGCGCACCGGTCGTTGTAGTCATTAATTATGACGCGTGGACGTCGCCATCGGGGAAAAATGCGGACGCAAATTGGTTTGGTGGTGATTAGATTCGGAATCAATCGATCATCGAAGGCATAGCGCTGCGTGCAAATTGCGATCAAAAGCGGAAATGGCGCTTTGTGCCGCCTTCTGTTTTTCGTCGTTTTTTAGGAACATGTTGTGTAAACACCCAAATGGTTTTTGACAAAATTTCGTTCGCCAGGGAGTTCCCTGGTATACGGGCCCCTGGAAACTCTCTCGCCAGAGTCGGCAACGGAGGGAGGTGGAACAATTATGAGCTAACACGATCAGTATTGGTTTGTTTAACACTGTGGCCTAAGCAGGGGCATTTTAGCGGGGGGTCTGTGGGTGCTGGGGTAAAGTCAAACGATGTACGATGGCGAAAATAGGAGCAACACACATCAAAGTGCTTTTTTGCGTTGAGTGCATGGCGTAAAAGAACGAACAACGAGGGTTAAATGCGGAAATAGATGAGATGAATGGCATGTTACTGTTACAAAAAAATGGTGGATGGAGGAAAGTTAGCTAGGGTGGTGTGTGGAAAAATCGGGGAAATGCATAGCAACCGAGAAAGAAATCATTAGTTTTCCCTAAAATAGAGAATGTAGGGGAAACGCGGATGTAGCGTCAAGGTTTATGCCTTAGATTCAAGGCAGGGGTTCGGACTTCTATTTTTGGCAGAGGGGTTGCTGTGGACACCAGGCGCCACACACGGTGTAGTGATAATTTTTAGGGCTTCCTTAACGACGTGCTTTGATTGCGATTGATTAGCGAAACTATAAAAGTTGACCACAAATATGGCGCGGTGCCAAGACCTTCTACGTGGAGAACTGATGCACGTGCAATGTTTGTTCTGTGCTTTGCTGAGTTTGTTCTGTCGTCGACGTCGAGTCGTATTTGCTTTTCTCTGCCCGACAACCGATGTGGAGAGTTTTCTGCCTTCCACCGTCTGCTTAGTACAGGGTTAGCGTCCTCGGTGACTTCGATGCGGAGCGTTTGGGTTTACTCTACCATGATCCGCGTTGCCATCCAGCAACGATACGTACATGTTAGGCCAAACTGGGCACAGCATGAGGCAACGGGAACAGTGTTTCCCAAAATGCGGGTTTACTGCACGCCCGCATTTCTTCCTGATGCCTTTATTGAGATGGAACTGGTTGTACCAATTGGTATGTTAATAGTTTGTATGTCCACGGATTTGACCACAAGTAAAGTACATTGGAAGGTTTGAGGGTCACTAACACGGGCGAAAAACTAACATAAGCCTGTGATAAGTTTGAATTGTTTCCATAAAAATATATACCAGAGAGATTCTTAATAAAGTAACTTTTCTTATAATTGAAGATCTTCAGTTTGAATTAAATTAGCAAAACTTGTAGTTTGTGAAATTCAAAATATGCCTATGGAAACAGATAAGCGTCAAATTTGTTCGCTTTTAATTGAATAAAGTCGGGGAAAAATCTCGATATGAGTGCGGATTAACATCGCGTATGTGCATGTATTATGGTTGGGTTGGTCGGGTCTGTCCACGTGGGGTGGTGTGCACATTGCCACACGGTTAGTCGCATCGAATGCTGCATTCGTGTTGCATAATTGCGATCGGAACGCGCGCAAGCTACACCCTTGTTTGTCGGCGCTGCACCACCCCTAAACACGCAGTAGTTACACAGTTTAGTCCCACACAACCCTATAAACCCAATAAAACGTGGATTTGCTATCGTGTTCATATAACATTGAAGTCAGTCGGCGCTCGGTTGCTTCGTATGTGTGTTGCAGTTGATTTTTTTTTTGCTATTTTCGGGGCTCTGTTCCATCCATGGCCGCTGGGGGATCAATCGCGGTGACCGGAGCGTGGATGGATTAGGAACTGGCAGGGATTTATTTATTCTCGTTTGCACTCTCTCTCCTACGCGAACTCTGCCGCTCTGTGGGGGCCGCTAATGTTTAGGACTTGCGCAAAGAGCAGCCACGGAAAAGGCATCAATAGAGAAAACGAGGAGAAGGCGGAGAGATAGATGCCGGCAGCAACAGCAGCTGTTTGCTGGCAGCGGAAGGTTGGAAAGAATGAAGTGAGTGTGGCTGTGCGGTGCGTAGCTGGAAGATGGGTGCGTGCGCACAGAATGTAACATGCTCAGCTGGGAGAGGAAGACTTCGGAGTTGCGCGGGCGACATGCGAACGCGTGTGCGTTGCACGTACGCCTCGCCTTGTTCAACTTCACCCAACAACGGCTATCATTGTGGATCTTCCATTCGGTCGACGGTGCATGCGTCTCGCTTGTATACTCTTCACGCCTTGTCTCACATCTCCGTGCTCATCGTGGCGACTCATCTGCTTTGATGCATCGAGTCACTAGCGGCACGATCTCACCTAAATTCTCGGTACCCGAGCTTTTTCTATAGAAAGCACTATTAAGTGTCCTTATGCCATCACTGCTTACGCGGACTTTTTACTCTCTCAATATACTCTCATCACTTCCTTTTTAAGTTTTTATTGTTATTTTCATTTCTAAAAGATGTACGTTGCAGTAGTTGGTCTTCCCACGTTAGCTTGAGTTGAATTAAACTTAAATTACCCGTATTACTCGGGTTCAAGTGGATTTGGTCATTTTTGTCAATATT
>WSZQ02069049.1:175273-237730 GCA_019419845.2 Weissflogia rhopalogaster
TAATTTAATTATTCAACTTTATGAGAAATTAACGTTAGAATGACAATATATGAAGAAGCTATTACGGAGAACTGGAAATCTCTACACATTTAAAATATTGATATTCATATGAGAGGGGTATAAATGGGGGAAGGTGTGGGGAGGGAACTGGGATATTGCTGTGAGAATGTTGGATGCATGTGTGAGGCCATTTTGATGTATGATGTGGAAGTTTGGGGGAAGGGGAGGGATGAATGAGAGGAGTTGGAGCGAGAGCAGCGACTTCTACGTACGTGGTTCTACAGGAAGTAGGCAGAATGAGAGTGTAATGGGAAACGGTTGCAAGAAAGGTGAGATACGAGGAAAAATTGGTTAAGAATGTATGGGAGTGGGGTAGCAGCAGGGGGTCCAGTGACTGGATAGTTAAGCGAAGACAGGCAGGCGTATGAGAAGATGCAGCTCTCGATGGCGGTGGTTGAAGAGATGTGGACGGAGCAGATGTCTGTGGAGGAGGCCCAGGTACTTTGGAAATAAGGACAAAAACGGGAATGGGAAGGCATTGCTGACTAGGGCGAAGTGTGGATCGGAGGAAAGGGGGAAAGAGATCAGGATAGGGCAGGAATAAACGAAATGTTTATTTTGTATGGCAAAGTTGGATTCATGGGAGAACCTGGCAAGGGACTGTGAAGGGCTGCAGCAGGAATGGGTAAAATCGCAACGGAGAAGGAATATTGTCGGAAAATGGCTGGAGGAAAATTCCCATGAAAAATTATAAACTTTGATCACCCCATAAGAAATGAACAACATTATTCAAGCTACGTTTTGTAGCTAACTTCCGAACTTTACACAAGTACTCACACCCCAAAATCATTAATTTATCACCGGTTTTATATAAATAATCTAGATATCCATGAAATCAGTAGCAACCGATTGCTAAACAAAACATATCGTTCAACAAACATGCTAAGCGAAACATATGTGTATTTTCAGAATAACCGTCGATGAGTTACCCGATTGAATCATACGGATACTTTACATATATCTCTTATCATATACCCCACATATGTATGTCTTATCACCTTATCGGTCAATATAAATATTGTTTCTATGAGTTGTTCCCCCCGAAGCTTGTATGAGCACAAGATTATTACGCCAACTAATATTACATGACTATTTATTTTGTATGGCTATGGATTATATTAATGACTATAACGTAATTAATATTTTCCGCTATGGGAGAGCGCTCATATAGGATTTATATCTCTTTTGTATTAAATCTTTCATGCTGCATACGTTATTATACCATGTACATCGTGAGATACGCGATGCTTCACGGCTGTTAGTTGCATTTAATGGCACATTGCATTATTCATCGTTCGAGTTACGTTTGCTTATCATTGAAATAAAGGCGAGACACAGGAAGAGAATGAAAAATTGCAGCGAAAAACTTTATTTATCCTTTGTAATATTATCAATTCACGCATGAATATAAAATGATTAAAGCTGATTAAAGCTAAAAATAGATACGTGCAGTAATTTATGACTATTGCGAAGCATAATTAGCACGTGCAATTATAACCGCAAATCATTATAATTATGTCTGATGATAAACAAATAAACTAATATTTAATTATATAATATATTGCATACCTTCTAAAACCTGATTGCTAATCATCTTTTTTTTTGTTACAGGTGTGTATTCCTCATCTTATAAACCAACAACATTAAGATTAAGTATTAAAATAAGTTTTATAGCAATACATTTATCAGCGGGATACTAACAGAAACATTCAGAAAGATTTCGAATTTGCTACACTTTCTTGAAAGTTTTATATTAATTATTATCTTGCTTTGCACGTAAATGATTAAAATATGTATAAAAATATATTGAGTGATAGATTAAAGCTCACTTACGTGCTGATAGTTAGCGTCGATTATTCAATTAATAATACGGTATCTTATTATTAATTGAATCATAAGGATAAATTGCGTAATTGTTAAAAAACACATTAGAGGTACTTCTCTGAATCTTTGATGGTTGTCAAAGCAGATACAGTTAAAGTACAGATTAAGTTGTTCAGATATCATGCAAGTACCATTCGGAAGTTAACTACAAAGCCTAGCTATAATATTATGAACATTTCTTTTGGAAGGTGAATGTTTGAATGTAGAACCTGTGATTGTGAAAATAAATGGAATACGTGGCGTAAAGGTTACGCACAGGCGTTGTAACGCAAACGTCTCGAGTTCGATTCCCGGCATCGCTACAATTAATATCTCGCACTCCGCACTTTCCCAAGTCATTCCCGTGAAAGAACCTCATATGTTAACTCAAAAGAGCTAACGTATTCGGAAGGCGTTAAACGCAATACAGCCAAAAACGGGTCCACCGTTCGAAGTAAATAAATGTAATTTGCTCGGACACTAGAACAGAGTAGCTGTTGTGAGTCTCACCAAAATATTGAAAAATAATATTGAATACAAATATGCATGTCTGCGATTACTGCAATTTTCTTGTCATCCTGTGGAGCCAATTAAAACTTTACATATGTTTTATATATGAATTCTTAATTCTAAAAATAAATCATTTATAATTATCAATCTGTCAAGTATGCATATTAAAATATCAACATTATTATATCGCGTGTAATAGGCTAGCGTATCTCCGCAACTATTATAATTCGCACTGAATTTGATTACACGCTTCGATTAACGCGTTTGAAGCCCCCATGCTTCACAGTTTTATGCGTTTTAACACGCCATCAAAGAAGCGTCTCTTCCGTGTACGCTTTCCTCTCTATATTATGCTACGAAGAAACAATTATTCGCAGTGTGAGTCGCAATCTTGCCTTCGTGATTCTATTATACATATTGCAATAATTATTATTCGCTTTACATTTCATTATCATATTATCAAAGAAATCGAGAGTCAAACAGGTTTATTCACCTTTCCCTGTCTGTACTCATATTTTATGACTATTTTATTGCCTATTTGGTATTATTACTAGAAACTTAATTTATATGAATGAACCGTTTGCCGTAGAACGTGGCAAAATAAGTTTCGCGCGTTTTAGACGAAAGCAATTCATATTTGTGGAAATTTAGCCTACACATTTCTTGGTTGATCTCATTCAGGTTCTCCTTGTCATTCCTCTCATTGCGTATGCACATATTGATCATGATCAAATTTACTCGATCAATGCTGAACTTCCAGCTGCTCGATCGCATGCGTTTTTTTTTTTTCACTACAGCCTGCAACCTTTCAACAATATCGTTGTTTACTCAACGCTGTACTGCTGCTGCCTTTGGCTTTTTTTCTGCCTCAAGACTTGGCCGTATCCTTTGCAGTGCTTTGAATTATCGGCTACATCTTGAGGCTTGTTTAGTCCAAGGTGGCTGTCGTCGTTTTCTAACTGTTCGTGCGATTAGCGTCGCTCGCTGCGCTTTTGTGCAGTATGCGCGCGTTCGTGCATCGCTCTCTTGTCCGCTTGCCGCCAAGGTCTGACTAATCCACGCCAAATTGCATTTAAGCGGATTGGTGTCTAGTGTGTGCAATCAACGCGGATTTCATGCGTTTGGCATTACGGCGCTTAAAAAGTGAAACGATTGACATATATTGCTTTAGCGCGCTGCACGTTGGAAGGTTGCTGCGATGGAGTTATTGATTTGTGCACATTCTTCGTCGTGCACTTGGGTATTTCTGCAAGAACAATTTATTGCCACTTGTTCATTCTTTGTATCGTACTGGTCTTTATCTCATCAGTTTTCTATTTTATTTAAACAAATGACCTCAATTTGTATATGAAAAATGAAATGGTGACAAACAGTAATTATTTAAATTATATTAACCCATTAATAATATACGTCTCATTAATTAATTAAATACAGGTTTATAACTTATGCATTTTACTTATATGAATAAATTAAACTTTTTATATAAGATAATAACAAAAAACTAACATGAAATAATTCCAACTTGACACTGGCTTCCCTCGAGATATAGTGCGGTAAAAGAGAGAAGGGTTTGGAAATTTATCGATAGATAAATCACGTGGGTGAAAGCCAAGAAGGTGAAAAACGGCGAAAAATCCCGTTTAAACAGATTATTTCTATATACATAACATACTGCGCGTACAAAAATTTTCATTCAATTCCGAGTCGGACAATTGTGACGCTCTCCTAAGTTTTTTTAAGCAAAAAAGGAATTTTAAATTTTATTTCTTTATTTTAATATTTCTAAAGCAAATTTTAGTGGTAATTAAAATATGCATATGTATAATTTACTTCAAGGAATTACTGTATTGCAAAAAACTAGATTTCACATTACTTAATCCCTTTAAATTATTTACATATTTACTTATCAGTCTTAGCAATTAGTTAATGTATACCGCATAATTAGGAATTTTCCATGTTCAACATTAAATGAGAAAAACCCAAAGTACAATGTCAGTGTAAGATAAACTGTTATATTAAATCCTCAGAAGCAATTATCTAAATGAACAGAGTACTACTATATATAAAAATATGAAATTAGTGTCATTTACACCCTGGTAATAAAATTGCAAATAGTTTTTCCCCCATACAAACACTATTCTGACATAGTAGTTGCTATTAAAACCCATATCGCGTGCGCACATGATTCTCGAAAATAGATGTACGATAAGCGCCTCGGCCGGCCGGAAATCGCGCAGGTGAGTGTTAAACGACCACATCCGGAAATGCGCCCGGCGCAGGCGTATCTTCACCGTCTGAAGCAAGCGTCTGTTGACACCATCACGATTGCAGCGGCGGTGCATATCATGAAACTGGCCATATCCACATGCAACGCTAATTTACGGCGTTTATGTATGTCTGCTAGTTTCATCACGCATGTGACACACGAACGGGAACGGGAGTCAATCATGCAGCGCCACACTACGCCACCATGAAATGATATGAAATTATGGAAATAAAGCGCGAGTGCTCGCGCGCGCCTCTTGTATGGGAAATTATAATAAAAACGTAAAAACACGCTTTTTGCGTAAAAAAATGCGCCGGCATCGTAAAAAGCACTTGGTGCGAATAAACATGCTCGCGGTCTTGAGCACGGCACAAATGGATCTGTTTATTGCCGTCGTACTTAACGCCTCCTGCGCATGTTTGCTAATTAAATTATTTGCTTTATTGTATGGCGGCGTCGCGGCGTGTCTTCGCAGGTAGGAAGAAGTAAGTGCTCGAGTGTAATAAACCAAAAATTGGTTAAAAGAAGCAAACTCATATTATGCTGCTGTTTTCACCTGTTTCTTTTTTTTTTAATGACATTGTTTCTATTGTAAAGAGTCTGTATGCATGTTTAATTCATTTAAACAATTTTAGTTGACCTAAAATTCTATTAGTAGGTAGATCACTTGCACTAAAACACATACACATGCGCAATGGCAGCAACATGTGCATAAATCTGAGTATACTACAGAGAAGATAGTTTCTTGTCGCAATGAAAAACGGAGATGATCCCTGTTTTTTATTCCTAACGCCTGCTTCGTTCCTGCGACGCGAGACCCTAACCATTTAGTCTTAAAATAGATCTAGCCAGGAGATGACATGTGATCATGATGCCACGCGCAATTGTAATCTTTGGGGGATCCGATTCTGGGTGTAGTACATCCATAACAGTAATAAGGCAAACATTAGCTCGTCATTACCGCCGTGTGTAGTGTCATAATTTGTAATTGTCAATATGGATGTTGTTAAAAATCCGGCAGATTGCTGTGAAACAAGGTGAGCCACTCCAACTCGTGACGCATTAGATTATTTGACTCCTTGTTGTATGTTCGTAGACGCCTCCTTCGGTTGTTGTGTCTACGCGGTCGTTCGCGATTTTATCGCCGCACTTTGCGCATTGTTTGACGTTTCCACAACGCGACATAACAATAACACGATGCGCAACAACGGCGGCCACTTCGCGAATGCTGCGCCCATCAAACCATGGGCGAGAGACGTTTGTTTTCATTTCTGGTGTCGATGCTGATGCCAGGTGAATTGCGATTGAATTGTGCACCAGTCTATACACATGCATGCACACGTGTGGTATGCGCAACGAAAGTGTGTCGCCATCAGCTGAGTTCGGGCCGGTTTTCAATCGTGATATTAAATTCGCCACGAAGGTGTGCAGAGGAAAACGAAGAAGCGTTGCCTTTTAGACGGACGCTCTGGCTCGCATTACGCCCACGTGGATTGCATTTTCGATGTGTTTGTGTGTATTAACCGTGTGTAATCTCAACGCTCGGTCATTTCCGAAAGCTTTTAAAGAATTAATTATGATCGAACCTATTTTATGCTACTTTTATTTAATTTCTTTCGGCTCAACTTTCAACAAAACGTTCTGCAGCATTTATCGTTCTGCAGCATTTAACCTAGTTAGGGTTAGGGTTAGGCATAGTTCAAGATTGTTTCCAAAAACTCGAATGCCTGTTTCATTCCGAACTTTGCCTATTTTAATCGTTTTTCTGAAATTTGTAAGTATATTCGGCATCATAATATTTACTAATCTTTTTTTCATTTCAGAAATTCATAGCAAAACAATATAAAGTGTCTCTTAAGTAGATGGATTTTATTTATATTGCAGTTTGTGCAGTGGTAATTGGCTATGTCTACTTTTAAAAGAGAAGTTGTTTCAATGTTATTTGCACTGGTAAATCGAGCAAATACCGCCTAATGACTTTTAAAATGTAGAATACGCGAACAGGTCTTCTACTCTATACACACGCGAAAAGCAACAACAACAAAAAAAGAATAAAACCCAGAGACCTGTCGTGCCTTCCCTGCTTCTTCGCCGCTCACTCTCCTGCTGTGAGGTGAACGCCTGAGCGCAAGGACGACGCCGAAAAACACTGGCCAAGTTCAAGTTTGTGCGTATTTAAATGGAACAAAACAACACCGCTATTTTTTATTAAAAGGACCTGTTCCCCTACCTACCTGCGGCGCTTTACGATTTCAACAAATAATTCAATAAAACACATCATTCATAGTATGCATGCAAGACTCGTAAGTTTTTCGAATTATGTGGCAATGTTTTATGATCGCATGGAAACACAGAGTGCATATAAACATATGTGATTTTACTGTGTTACACCTGGAATAACTTTATTAGACTATAGCGTGGAATATGTTCTTTCGCGTTTTAGCACGACAGCGTTCGTCTTTTTTCGGTGAAGTAACAACAATAACATGGATTACTCACACACGCGTGTATGGACAAAAGGAAAGAATTGCCAACAACCAGTACTATAAAATATGTGCACACTTATAGGCGCACCGAACCCGAGAACGAGTTATGCATTTAAAAGTGAATGCACTTTATTTATTATTAAACGCTGAGTGCCTGGCTAGGCTGGCGGGCACAAAACCGTGCGCAAACAAAGTAATAAAGTTTCGCACACCGTCCGGTAAAACGGCGCGGTGGAAGTTTTAAGTAATTTTAGTGGTGGTAATGCAGACTTTGTGACTCGATGTATGTAATTAGGTGGAAGTTGGTGAACGAATCGTTTGGTAGTTGCTGGGACTGATCAAATTGTTGACAGTGCAAATCATGATGCTTTTGGTTGCGTGATAAAGTTTAGGGTGCCACGAAAAGTTTTTCATTCCACGGGAATCTCCTTCATTTCTATAACTTTTGTTACATATATTGTGGTACAATAAAATCCCACAAAGGAAATAAAGTGACTGCCATAATTAAAGGTGAGCCTCGTTTTAGGAAATTAAGATGAATTAACATGACGCAAAAACAGAAATAACTTTTGAAACACATGTGGTTAACCTATTTTATTTACAAGAAAAAGTCTGTAAAAACCATACCCAACAATGTCACCATTTTCAAAGTAGCAAACAGAATAAGATTACAGTTGTCTAAATTTATAATTGTATCATTTATCTATCTATGCTTCAAAAATAATCCAACTAAAAATATGTCTAATAACTATTTAAAAAGTGATAGGCAAATTGCTTCAAATTAATCATGATTGAAAATTCTACAAGACAAGTAATGGTCGCAGCAAGAAAAAGCATCCCACGTGTTTGGCATGTAACACACTTTCACACACATACCCCACCTTTACCATTGCCATCTTCACCTTTCTGTGGACGGCTCTTTTCAGAGTGCTGCATTTGTTACAAACTTTTGATGTGCTTTCCTCGGCCGTTATTCAGCATTTTGGGTTGGGTCAACTTGCACAATCACCACAAGTTCGTTAGTACGGCTTATAGTTTATAACATCGACCTAAACTATATATTCAACATTTATACAACCATATATACAAGATTGATATAACTATATAAACAAGATTGTTATAATTATAACAATATGATTCAATACTAACAACAGGTGAACTAAATATTTATCTAATCTATTACTGCACATCGGTTACCATAATTCTGAGGAAAAAGTTAACTGTTCAAAAAAGGATATGCAGACGTGTGAACTGAACATATGATTTTAAACTACAATCACATGTTTAATGCACACGCACACACGCGGAACCATCAACTAAGCATGTAGGTCCAATTGACCTTGTATTAGGTCCATTGACCTAAGTCTTCTTCACCGCACCGTCGCGGACTATACTGCGCCTCTTCTTCGACGCTGCCTTGGTTGGTGTCTCCGTTCACGAGGTGTGCAACGGCGCTCCGGTGGCTCAGGTGGCTCAGGTACCAGGGCTCCCCTGCTGCCTTCTTCAGCTGGTCGGCAATCGTGTGCACCGAAGCAAGCCTTTCTTCCGAATTTCAATCTGACTCAACTCCGCAAAGCGGATCTGTCTATGTAGCCTTTGCCGGTGTAATCTTAATTTGAAGGCATTATTTCGAATTCTAATGAATCATCCTAATACTTAGAATATAGATGACTGATCAAATTAATGTGTTCTAATCAGTTTAATTATAGGATTCTTTATGATTGCAAAAATAAACGTTTTGCGTCTTTTTTTCTTCAACTAATCATTTTGCGGAAAGCAACTTAAAATGACTTCTTATAAACAATAAATTGTTGAATATAAAATCATATGATTTCCCATCGTATTATTAATGCTCCATTGTTTTACTATTTATAGATTAAATCATATTATTCAAAGTAGGAAATTGTTTCACTTTCATGTACACGCACTGTGTGCATTTGTACCCATTGCCAATGTCCACACATCGCTCTGCTCGACGCATAAGCGTGCAGGCTCTGAGATAGAAACCGGAAGTACATGCTAACATTGCTAATGTCGGCGCGCCATGGCCATAAACGCGTACATAAAAATGAAATGGACGGAAATGGGTAAAGGCGCACGCATTTTATTTTACCGAATTACATTCTACCTCAATGCTTGTTTGTGTTACCGATATTATCATTATAATGCATAGCATAACGAATCTCAAATTATTCAATACGTTAATATATTCTTTGTATAAATATCTTTGGCGTATTGTTCACAAAGCGTTTACATGTCTTTTTTGATAGATTTTAGCTGGAAATTTCACGCCATTCAACAATCAATCGCAACAATCGAGTTAAGTTTGTATTAGTTTAGCAAGTTTAAAAAGCAAATTCGTATAAATTGATTTATAATAAATATATTTATTATCATTAGCCTAGCCTACAAATGAAATCATTGTTATTTCTATGAAAAGTACGGCTTTTCTCGTTGTTAATTAAAATTATGTTTCTGCAATTTTCTGCTTTAGTATAAATTAACTTGAAGACAGAATAAGGTCAAAATTATTTATTATCTAAAGGCAAGAAAGCTCAGTAAATGTTAACTATTGCGATGCAGTAGAAGTTTCTGCAATAACCTGTACATTGTGTTTTTTATTTGCACAGAAGGAAGTATATAATGATCATTAGCAATCGTAAAATTTAACACCTCACATATTATCATATTTTATTGATAATATTACTAGTTGTGGTGATGCTACTTGCATTAGACAAATTTATTTATTAATGCAAGACCAATAATATCTTTTTCTCTTTCTGCTTCGGCAAATCAAGGATACACAGCGATTAAATGCCATAATTGCAATGCAATTGCATGCCTTTTTTCTCTATGTTTGATTCTCGCATCATGCTGGTTTTATTGTGCACATCGGAGCATTCAAATTGCCAATAAGAAACAGCCACAAACCTTGCAGTTTTGTGATACGCGCACCGTGCGTGATTACGTAAACTATTTTTTGCTTTGTGGAGCGTATGAACGTATGAACGTATTCAGGAAGTATGAGAGCAGACATAACGTGTTTTCCCATGCACATTAGTACTTTATCTGTAGACGCTCAGTGTCTTCACGGTAGAAAAGTTGGCGTAAATTAATCTGTCATAAATTAGATTTCTCAGCCCATGCGTATACATTGCTGAGACTTTTTATTCCGTCTTTGGTTTATTCTTGGATAATTATGGCAAGTGGTCGTAATTCTCTCTATCTTTTTTGTCTAGGTTACATGATAAGTGGAAAAAAGGGAAACTTTTGGCAAGTATTCGCTAAAATATATGAGAAAAACGTGTTTAGATGTGCTAATTCGGCTTATAATCGTGAAAATGGGAAAAAATGAAAACAGCTGTAAAAATGTTATTGAGATTTACTTGTTTAGTATAACCTTTATTGGCATTGCAGCCTCAGTATAACCACTGCACACTTACACCATTCAATGAATAAATAATAACAACTTAACACAGTGAATACCTCATCTATAAACTATATCTATAAAAGTACAATTATCATCCCAGGATCGCTCTTCTCATTTTATTTTCCAACACCATTTTTGTGATGACAGCCAGCCCTCCCCCCTTTCCTCCAGCCATTTTCCGACAATATTCCCTCCTTCTCCTTGGGACCCTAACCATTTCTTTTTTAGTTCTTCGCATTCCCTTGCTCCCATGTGCACACCCTGCCTTACAAAATATACATTTCGTGTATTCCTGCCCCATTCAGACCTTTCTGCCTGTCTCCTCCGAGCCACACCTAGCCTTTGCCAGCACTTTCTCCTCTGCCCCATCCCCAAAGTACCAGGGCCTCCTCCCGATAACCTGTACCCTTTCGTACCCTGTGTTGTAGGTACTGTCCATTTTACGCTCTTGTCTTACCTTCTCCTCGGCTTCTCTCTTCAACCACCGCCACCGACAGCCCTAACCATCCACTCACTTGACCCTCCCCCCCTGCTACACCAACACCTTCCTAACTAACCTTTCATTCCCCATTCGCGTCAATCTTTCCTCGTATCTCACCACTCTTGCAACCGCTTCCCATTTCATGCTCATTCTGCCCGCTTCCTGTAGAACCACGCTGGAGTCGATTTCTCCAAACCCATCAAGCTGATCAGGAACCAGACCTACTCTCGCTCTAACTCCTCCCATTCATCTAGCCCCTATACTTCCTCCCTATACATCAGAATGGGCCTCACGGATTCATCCTACATTCCCATAGCAATATCTCAGTTTCCACCCACACCTTCCCCCATTTATCCCTTACACTCCCCCATGCACACCTGGTTCTCCCTTGCGCCCACCTTACATGCTCCTTCCATACGTCAGTATACCTAAACTGAAAGCTGAGGTACTTAAATACTTCAACTTTCTCAAGCACCTTTCCCTTCCATTTCAGGCTCACTTTAGGATTTATTTTAAATACAAACAATTTCATTTAATTGAATTTTCGTTTTTATCTGATATTCTAATACTGCCTGTCCTGATTATTTTCCTGACCTAATCTAATCAAAACTAATAATGGAATCTAACCTAATCTAGTCTCTTCTAACCTAATCTTATAAAGTCAGACAGTCTATCAATTTAATCATTCTTAACCCAATATAATCTAATATTGATTGCTGAAATAATTTAACCTAATTATCGATTTCCTGTATTATCACGAAAATAGAGAAACTAATTACTTATATATAATGCTATTGTTGTATACGCTTGTATCATATTATGGTATAGTATATAACATAAATGGGAATACCCAACATAAAACCAAGCTTACACAAGCCGTACTCAAATTTCATGCAAAAGCGAACTTAGATAGTTAGTCATAACCATCTAAATCGAAAACCCGCAACCATGCCGTCTACCTACGTTTACGTTCGCAGGCAAATGAATCGTATTGAATTCTTTAACTTAATGGCCAATAAAATATATGCAGCTGAAAGGATAGGTTTTGGGTTTGCGTAAACAAAGCGCGCTTAACAGAGAATGCTCAACGCAAAGCTTACTTATCCATACCTTCATACATAAATCGGCGGATTAGCGTGGTTATGCGATAATTTCGTCAATTCTACGAAATGGTTTATTGCACTCGAGGACCTTTGGTACCCGAGGAACCTGCGGTTTATTGTCAGTTGTGTTGTCCATTTTATTTTATTGCTACCTTTCGAGTTCGACGTACAGTCTTCATTTATTTTATATTCGTATCTTATAAGCAGAATTCAAATACCGTTAAATGAACGCATACAAGTGTATTATTCATACCTATTTTTCGGAATAAGTAGGAACATTGTAGGTCAATATTTCGGTAATGAAATAAAATGAATCATACGTTTTAGTGGTTCTATTTTAGGAAAAATAAATTGCTTTCACTGCTTAACGAAACAAGAGTTGGGAGCAAAATGTTTCCAAAATTGTGCCAAGTCATCCCCTTAGTTAGTGAAAGAGTGAGTTGTCATTATGCCGGTAGGTGGGATTTTTTTTCATCAAAAATGCACTCGTCTGATTGGTGGATTGAACTTGTTGAAGTAGGAAAAGCGTAGGGCGATGTTGATTGAACTCCACTGTTGGATCAGGCAGGGATGTGATAGCGGCGCGCATGCAACTTGAAACGTCGGATGCGGCCCCGAAGAAGTGCCATTGTTGTACTACGAAAATAGGCCCTTTTTACTGCCGTTTCTCTTCGGTTGCTCCTCGAACGTGGGTTGTTGGGTGTGCGCGCGCGTGTATCTCCACTCTTCGCCTCGTCTTCAAGCAATTGTCCTGAAATGCAGTCTCTAAACGTCCATGTGATGCGCATGCATTTAGTACCATCCGAGATGTTTGTGTGGGGCGTGCGGGCGGCTGTCATAACAAACATAATTTTGGGACATGGCCGTTTGAAGAAAATGTATGTAAAGTGTAAACTATAAACGAGTGGCCCGAATTAAAAAAGGGGGCGAAATGTTTGAATCAAATACACATATGTATGCGAAGCTGGCAGACTGTATGGTTACGTTCGAAAATATGATACGTTGAGTAACGGACTTATTTTTAACTCCTTTCCTGCCTTTGGATTTAATTTTTTTTTTGAAACTTTACAAAATATACAACGGATGTTGTATATATCTTTAGAAATAGTGATTGGGATTTCTATAATTGTTGATTCATAATTTTTTTCTTCTTATTTTTGCAGTGGAGTGGCGATATTGAGCTGTACGGATTACAGCGGAAGTTCGACAGCATCCAGCGATATTACCGATCCGGGCTCGCCCTTTAGTACCGCCTCAACTCATTCGGAGGACTCGGGGAATAGCAATCAACCGACGAAAATGCCACCCACACAAAACGTGCACCACCCACCCTGGCCATGGACGTCCGACGATCCGCACAACACCGCCAAAGACGCGCCCGTGAGCGTGACCAAAGTGCACGTCGGTAAACCAGTAGGGACGACGCTGAAGGAGGCTACCACTACCAACCCAACAAAACAGCGGCAGGCGGTCAAACGCAAGGAGACTAGTAGCAGTAGTACTAACAGTAGCACGCAGAAATGCCTCAACAACAACCTAACGACCTCAAATCGAAACGCACAAACGACGATGACGGCGGCAGGCCGAGCCGCCGCCAACGAGCCTAGTCCGAATAAGAAGCCAGCGATGGTGAATATCACGAAACTTAGCAATACGGCGGCGAGCAATCAGCAGTCGCTGCTCAGTGGCGTTGCGAACGTGACAATACTGCCGCCCTCGGCGAGCGAACTGCTCGTCGGCGCCTATCCGCGTCTCCAACAGGGCAAGATTACTGAATACTTTAAGAGCCAATGCAAGAGCAGCGCAATACTCAAGAAGGAGCTGTCTAACATTATGATTAAGACGATCGTGAATCCCAATAGTAAATTTGCGGCGAGTAAGAAACTGGATGTGATACCGAAGAAGGCGATACCACGACTTCACCGACAGCCGAGCGTTGATAAATCTACGACAAAATCCCCACGCACCATTCCGCGAAAAATTTTACCCGCACCTTCGAAGCCTGAAACGGGGTCCAATAACAACAATAACAACACAGGTATCATTAGCATGGGTCACCACCACCAGATTACGACCGGCAATTACCACCCGCCGATCATCACTACTCTAATCCCGAATGTCTATGCCATTCAGACGTCACAGGCAAAATCCCCAACGAAGCCGGCCGATACTAACAGCATTTACGTGCCGCAATTCGCACTCAATGACAAGCTTAACGCCATTCCGATTGTGACCACTCGAGGAACACCACCGCTCAGTATCATTCAACCCTTGCAGAAGGTAACGACGCTGAACGGCATCAACAGCATTAACGGCATCAACAATTTCGTGAAACTGAATGCGGCGCCGTCGATGATGCCGACGATACTCAAATTGAACACGAATTTCCATCATCATCCAACATCTCAACCCACGGTACCAACAATGATCAATACGGCGATGCCTACGGTGACGTTATCGACGATGGGGTGTAAACCTACCGATGGTATTGGGGGAAATGCGAGTAATGTGACGGCAGTGACAGTGGCCCATCATAACACCATCAGCAATCGGATGGAAACGGAGGTGCACAGTACATGCGAGGAGCAGGTAGCAACGGCGGCATCGGTGACGACGGCAACGGCGGCTGTAGCTGAGACGCGAACACCGCTACCGGAGGAACTCAGTCCCGCCGACTCCGGTATCTCCAGTAATCTTGAGGTACACATCATCGACGATGAGCTGCCGAAAGCGGCAGCACAGAAGTCGCCCATACTCTCACAGCCGAAAACGATTCGATTTCCGGCCAAGGAGAAGGTGTGCATACCGCCTAAGAAACTCGCCGTGCGCGCCGATCGTGCTGCGTGTCAGTGGGAGCAATGTGCTGCACAATTCGATACCAGTGGTGCCTTACTCGAACATCTACAGGTAATTCTAAAGCTTCTTCCATACGTAATGTTTGTTTTACATGGAATGTCAATTAAGCAGTTGTTTAGGGCACGCCACATCGAGTATTAACGTTATTAACTTGTTCTCGTTCAGGTGAAACATGTGATATCGCAAGAGACGCAGGAGCAGTTCGTGTGTCTCTGGCAAGGATGCAAGGTGCACGGCCGCAAGTCGTGCTCCAGGTCGTGGCTGGAGCGTCACGTTCTGGCGCATGCCGGCTCCAAACCGTTTCGGTGCATCGTCGACGGTTGTGGGCAACGCTTCAATTCGCAGGTGCTTATCTTTTAACTTTCTCACTGTACTACATGGCTACCAGGTTGTTTCACTTCCTTTTGTTTACATTTTGCATTTTGTTATTATTTGTTAAAGTGAAAGATTTCGCAAAGTTAAAAATAATTGTCACATTTTTAGTTTTGTATATGTAACTTTGATGATAATATTGCCAACAAAATGCATTGAAATATTGATTACAAATTTTGATTGCAATTTTTAGCCGGCTTTGGAACGCCATGTGAATGGACACTTTAACACCGATGGCACGCAGAATGGAAGCGCGAAGAAGTCGCTGGAGAGCACTTCTGTTAAGCTGTTTAAGCGCAACGGAAAGAAGATTCGATTTCGACGACAACCCTGGTCAGGTATGTATTATCGATTTTTGACGATGTATTTACAGTTGGATGCAGTTTTCAATATATTCCTAATTTTATTCTTGCATCTTGTTGCTAGCGAGGATGTTTGACTTTATCGATTCCGGCATAATGGAAGGCTTGCAATATAAGCTGCTCACCATGACTGAAAAACGTACAAACGGAAAGTTCGACAGTACTGATGGCCAAACGGTGACTCTGAATAGTCAAATCCTGGCCAAACGCGTCGAATTAGATGGCACTCGGAAGTTACTGTTAAGATGGCATCCCAATGATATGTAAGTTGCTTTTTCTATCCAAATATTTTGATATGATTTATTATCAACTCCAGAAGAAATATCGGCATCGACACTGCAATTCAATACTTATCGATATTCCAAATATCGTAAAGTAATGGTTTGATACTTTTGCCAATAAACGTTGCACTTGCGAGCTAAAACTATACTTTATCACGTTATATTTAAAAAGATACTTTAAAAACACGCACTGATATAATATTTTAAAACAATGAAACTTAACTATTTTGAAAGGAAGCTATTCGGAGTCCCAAGGGATGCATTTATATACTTTCGATACCGAGAATTAAAACTGTAGAATGAACTAATACAATATATTATCAATAACGATCATTCTATAACATCATTGCTATGTTTTCAATTATTTTTATTCAATTTTCTAGCCTGGACGATGAATGGGTACCCGTTGATGAGTACACAAAGACGAAGGATGTCCAAATACCTAATTTGCACTCATCCGCCAAGGACAACCTGCGACCGATTCTCTTCCCCCGAAGTTGCACCACACCTGAATCAAGCTTCGTCACCGAAAATAGTAACTCAACGCGACAACAGTACCGCCGTAAACCACAGCGGCCGCACACGTGATATATGGCTGCAAACGCAACGATTATCGGCGCAAAGGCGGCACGCTCCGTGATATGGATGCGTTGGGGTGGGCGAACGCGCGAAACAGGGTTCAAAATGTTCAAAAAAGTGCACATAGATCAAAATTAACGAGTTACGTTTTCTTGGTTTCAATACGCGTTTGCGGCGCGATTTTGCGCCCGGCGAAGAATTGAAATCGCCTGGATGCACACTGCACAAAACGCAACTTCGATAATCGAAACTACAACAAAACAAATGATCTCCGTTATTAAGTTATTAAGTTCGTTTTTACTATTTTTAATTACAACCTAGCAAACAAAGCTTATAGTAACTTTATTTACGATTCTTAAATTATTCGCGTATTAGTTGCACCTGGTAAACAAAAAAAAAAGAAACAATACTAAATTATTTGAACGGACGGGTGATTCTTGTTTTCTTTGGTTGTTGCGAATACAACCGACAAGAAGGAAATATGTAAAAGCTAATAGGTGTGTGTTCGCTGTCGATATCTAGCTACTTTTATTGTATAAATTATTCTAATTATGTACGTAAGACTTAGGTAAATTTAGGTAAAACAAAAAACCGTAAAACGTTCATGTTTGTGCCTCAGGTTGGGATATTTGTCGGATTTGGGGTGCGGCATGACGAGTTGGAGATTTGTCTGTGTATTGTAAGTAAAACGTGGTGGCACGAGCCCGGAAAATGTGCGCAATCAGCTAATTATCACTGCCAAGATAGCTGCTTAGTGTGAGGTTAATTATCGTACGATAATTACGATTGTAAAATATTGTAAATGCGTTGTGAGAGAGGGGAATGCGTTTTGTGCGAAGGACGAAGCAAATAGCTACTAAACACAGAAACCTGCATGAATTTCTTAACAAATATATTTTTACATTTTACATTCATTTTCATTTATACAATGTTTCATACAAGCACAATGTGACTATGTACTGATATTTGCTTCGACCATTCGGCATTCGGCAAATGTACATCAATTTATTGATGTTGATTATTATTATCATATAACGGAAGAGGAGGTACTTGCGTTGTGAACATGACACGATGATATCGAATCACTGCCAAGACTACTGCCACTTTTGCAGATTTTGCAAATAGTTAGCAATTATTCATAGTCAAACGATGAACAATCATTCGCCGGTTCTGCGAACTTGCGCGTAGAATCTGTATTTATTCATGAAGCCTAACCAGGAGTCGTTCGTTTTGCCATTAAATTTAATATTAAACGATTTATTCCAATTCGAGTTATCATTCATCATTTATCTCCCATTTAAATAGAGTATTAATTAACTTAAACAAATCAAATCGGTAAACTTAAACTAAACATAATTTTTTGTGTTCATTAGGTGTTAGCATCTTGAATGATCTCCGCGAACTGAAAAGGAACGTCATTTTTTTTTCACGTCAAATCAAAGGGCGTGCAATTGGTACTTAAATATAATTTGCTCATTTATATATTGTTAATACTTTGTGTTCAAAATTATGGCATATGAAAAAAAACTTCTATCAAATCAAAACTCACCAGTTTTCATATGTGATAATAAATTGATGTTTTGTTTAAAGCCAGCGTTACAAATTGAATAGACTGATTATGCTCTCAATATCTACAGTTATCTTTGCAACGCCAATTCGTTAAGTGAAAAAAACGTAAATATTATTTAAATTGCGACTGATTTTTTGCTACGGACTTGATTCCTTGCGTTGTGTGATTGGCACGAAGTTCTATTTGCACAATTTGATGGCAATTTATGTATTTTTTTATAAAGTCCAATTTTTAAAACGTTTTTTTATAACTTACGTATTCCTAGCAGTAATGAACAGTACAATAACCAGCAGTAACACAACTTAACTCAGATATTTATAAAAAGTATTCGATAAACAATAACAACCAACAATTGTGAATAACATCCACAATCAAGGCAGAATGCAAGAGAAATGCACGTAATTTTCAATTAGGTGTGTGATATCATATGATGACTTAGAAGTGTTTTAAACAGACGTAGCCTGGATGTAAATTGTAAAAAGAACTAGAGGATGATAGTTGAAAGTCAGAGGTAAATTTTGCAGCAGATTGTATTCTTCTATTCTAAAGTTAAAACAAATCTGAGCGGAGTGAAACATTTGACAAATTACCGTTAAGATTATTGCGACAAAAAATGAACATTAACAAATTTGGTAAACCAGAAGACTGTTTAGTGTTAACGATGAACAAAGAAAACGATGCAAATCGACATTGTATAATATATAATAATCAAATATAGCACAAGCAGATGACATTTACCTACTTAATCAGATTAATACTGACCACAATCAATTTGGTATTCCTGGACCTTCTTACATCTGTAAAGCAATGTAAATTAGCGATTGGTGGAAAAGTACCATTTTGATTTCGCACTGTAAACCACTCTCTTTCCTGTAGGCTGTATGTGGTATCAAAGGCTACAGATTGATATTGCACCAATTCGACGATGTTAGCGTATAGATGAAACATGTAAAAAGAGTAATTGTAAAGTGAACCGCGTTCAACACACACGTGCATGATACCCGCAAATTGTAAGATAATATGTAAAAACACTTGTATGGAAAATCCGTGGGTGTTTATTTGTTGAAACGATTGGATAATTGTAAATGTACTATGATTATACGCAAGCGGGTGGCCGAGCAAGTCAGTTATAAGTAATGCATAGTTTATATCACAGAAAGGAAGGTAATCCAACCTTGGAAGGACAAAAAACGAGAAATAAGAAATGTTGTATACGCATGTGACAATTGTCCAGAAATCTGGCAATTCAATTTATTTGTGTGTTAAAGGAACGCAGGGCCGAAACGGGTTGATATATGAATGAGACGAAGGCGAAGATAACATTTGCATTTTACGCAATTTCACTTTACAATTTATACAAAAACAAACACTTGCAAGTGTTACAAAGTTAAAAGTATGATTAACTCAAATAACTCAATTTCAGCACATGAGAAGATGAAAAGTATTTCAATGACCATGTACATAATTTGTAGTTTAAACAGTCAATCTGCTTGTTTTTTTATTTCATTGTAGACCTGTGTTCATCTTAAATGTTTTCAGCATAAACGTATAATTTCGTGGGTTCTGAGAAACAATTAAGTTGGCTTATTTTTGAGTTATTTGTGTTGAACAAGTACCTAATCAAAATTAGACATGGAACATGACTACACATTACTTAAAAGAATAGATTTATCGTGATTGAGTTAAAAAGACTGTAAAGCGTCAGCATTTATTTTCGATGCGATAACACTGGACAAAAATCGTTTCGAACCTTAGCAATTGCATTGCCTTGAGTTGTTAATTATGTTTGATCGTCGTATGTTTTATGAATGAACATAACGACACGTTGACAACATGTGGTCAAAATGGAAATGCACGCGGTCAAACCGCTGTTATGTGTAGAAAATCAAATCACACAATGCGAGAACATTTACACAGAAACAGAAGCAAATGATAAAACGTAAACAGGGCGACATAAACGTATATATTAATGTGTAATTAGTTTCGTTTCTCTCTACTATTCTATTCTTTTTTATATACATATACATAAAAGTATGTTTAACAGTGTAATTGACCAAACCCCGCATGTGCGGTTTGATTGATTATTACGTTCTTAGTTAATTTACTATCATTGAATGAAATAAACTGTAAATATTTATAGAATATGTGGGTTTCATTGATTTATTATTATTTCAGGATTTTTTTAGGTGGTGACTTATTTATAATGAAGTGTATACGTCTAAAGTAAACAAAGTATATTGTAATAAGGAAATAATAATAGTAAAAACGTTCCCTACTCCATTTCGGAATTAGTTATTTTTTTATCAGGTGTGCCGTGCCCTTCATCCTCCTTTTAACTTGAGGGCACTGGGTATTGAAAGAGCTCCTGCTGATATAGAAGGGACTCCTCAGTAGACTGTACAGTTTCTTAGCATCAATAAACAATAAATAAATGGGATTCTAAGTGATACGAAACATGCTAATTGAGTTAGGTAACAATGTTTCAAATACCGCTATTAGCTACCTCTGACGTTTCGGGGTCAAACATTTTTGGCAATTCATTTTTCATACTTTATTCAGAAAAAGGAAACAATTGATTTTTTTGATGTTTGTTTCCGAAATGTGAAGGATTTTTTGATACAAGGTTTTGTAGATAGTAGAGATTATGCACACGTCATGTCATGCTCCTCTGACTTTTAAAATACAAATTTTGTATAATTGGTTTGCATGTGACATGTAATTGGCGGAAGGGTTTTTTAATTTGTTGTATCGAAGGAAAATCTCAACAAATTTAGAAAATTGCATAAAAAGAAATCTATAAGCAAGCATAAAAAGAAATAGTTGCAACTAAGGTATATTAACTTGGATTTTTACACATTGGTGGAAATGCCTTATTACGAACGACAGACGGAATGGTTAATTGATGTTTTCAGCATTTTAGTTAGCGTATTTCCTGTTTGCAAGCATGGCGAAAAACGATGCTATTCGCGCTTTATTAACATCCTGTTTGCGCGGTTCACGGCTCGTCTTTCATGCGTTACACGTTAGTTTTTGCTGTTTGTTACAGTTTCCATATTGACCTATAGTTGATTGTGCAGGTATGTTCGCTAACAATGTTACCTAGGCGTGCAAAATGCGGAGATTGGTAAATTATCAACAAGCCCGATCGAATTGCGTTCGGGGGTATTCTTTTTTTGCAGCGCCATTCGATTTTCGAATGGAATATTTAGTGCAATTAGTGCGAAAGTGCATGCAGGACAATTCGCGTCAGCAGACGGGTGTTTGTATGCACGTTGAAGCCTACTTTATTTGACAACGCTAATGTAAATTGTTGATCCCATGCAAGTTTGACACGATATTTAAGTTGCACGGCAAATCAGAAATGTTTACTGCTTGTTGTGCACAATTAGTTTGCAAAAGTCATGATTTGGCGAAAATTGTTTGCTAAATAGGTAGATTCAGGATATTGTTAACGTAGACCTTACAGGTAAAAGTTGATGAACTGCGAAGGGTATTGTTAAGTTCATTAAACTTTCTTATTTCATCTATATATGATATTTCTATTTAAAATTAACGATCAATAAAGGTATTTCACAATAAAGTAATTGCAAGTTCTAACTGAGGGAGGTCACGAGACTCATTTCAGGACATTACAATTTCTTTAGACACTTTCTGTCTTTTCATAAGACAAAATACAAAATCGTGTTGAGTCAATGCGATCAGAGCGACATCAATGTTTGAAATATAGGCGCACAGGTTCAGGAGGGTCTCAAATCTGAGGCAGTTACAAAAAAGATTTTAAAAGCCCCTCTAATACGAATATCATGTGTGGTCTTAATAGAAATATTATTCTGAATTTGCAATTTTTTGTTTGGCCATCATAAGTCGCACACTTCTAGTTTCGGAGGTAATCTTGAGTTAATATCCTCTTATAGAACTGGCCCATTGAAAATTGTAAACTTTGATGAGTTTTTGAGATACTTCAGCCATTGAAATAATAGTTTAATTGTTTGAACATCCTGGGGCACTCTCTTTTAGTTTTGGAGGAAATGGAGTGCGTCCTCTTATGCACTGATGCATTGTAAATTTCAAAATTTAATCTTTTTAGGGCACTTGTACCGAGTCAAAAAAATTGACCCACGCAAAATTTACACTAATTTGGGTTATATGACCAATATCTGTCAAGGATATGGATATCTCTAATTTACAAAATCAGAGATTTTTTACTAACTTCACAGCGGTCTGCAGGTCAAACCTTCTTCAATCAAAGTGTGACTCATAAGGTAAAAAATGTCTCATGCCAATGAATCAAGTTATTTTAAGAAGTGATTTAAGTCATTAATGTATGCATCTCAAAACAAATATTTAGAAAAAAATGAAATACCATGTAAATTAGCAAAGTGCACAAGATCTTTAAACCATCGAAAACAGTGTCACGCGTATTGGCTTAACTGTTTAGCTCTCCAGTGCAAACATTTTGCAAAGTGTGCATTATGCAGTCCTGCCAGTAAGTGGATCGCGTTTGCGCGGTAACAACACTCGAATATGTACATCCTTCCCTGTTCCTCGACTCTGGACTGTCCCCTGCTGTTGCAGGACGCACTCGATCGCTGCTTTCGCAATCGTCGGCGTTTTCGCATGTATGTGCGAACGATGCATGCATGCATGCAGCGTGCGTTGTTGTACTAGTCGCTTGCTGCGTATGAGGTGGATCAGTACCTGTCGAGCGGTTGGCTCAGCAGCACGTGCGCGCGCACATCCATGCAGGATTGCAGAATTTCGCACGCTGCATATTCGCCGATCGAAAGCGACGTAAAAAGCCGCCACCGCACACGAACGACACGCGCGCGCCGATGAAGAGTTGACATTCCACGCGTTCTGAAAATGAATTCATTAATCACGCATAGTAATTAGTTTTAAAGCGCGTTTGACCGGATAGTACCTTTTAAACGTGTAAATATTTAGAAACATTTTGACGAGTAGCTAGTGACATTGGAACGTTGTGATTTATCAATTGAGCAGCATTTGTCGGCCATCAAAACAAAGGTAGGTCCCATTTAGATGGATAAGAATTCTGATTGTGAGTTGTATTGCAAATGATAAGAAAAAACTTTCAATTTATCTTGTATCAAAGATTGAATGTGATTATATTATGTATGTTACATCGCCAACAGTTGCTGGGGGAAGAAAATGTATTAGGGAACAATAACTTGGGATGAAAAGAGACTCAAAGTACCTATTCATGAGTCTTGCATATGCATAGATATTTTATAGCTTAAGTTTATTGGGTGTTCCACGCATTAATCGCAAAAATTTTCGGATGAAATTCGGTGAAATCGTAGCGTGGTCTATCTGAGCATGATTTGTTTGATTTTCTCCTCTCTGCATCTCACGTGATTTGCTGATTGGTTTGATGATAGATCGACGTAATCGGTCGATTCGTAACATCGTGTATAATTTCATATTTAGCATTGCATCTTTCTCTTCACTTTTTGCACGTACATGCACGTTTAGTTTCAGATTAACTTTTTTTTGTGCCATCGTCTACGTTTTACGTCGGACGATCGTGGCGTTATGTTTCAACATAGCGCATTGCGATTGGTTGCATTTTTCTTCGGGTGTTGTTAACCACGTCTCCGAGATGACCGCGTCGGTTTGCTTCACCATTTGGTTCACCTACACATTACATTAAATTCCATCTATTTGCAAATCGGCGAGTAATGTTTCCGCATCGATTTGATGGAGTTTCTACGATTGATCGTCGTGTGTGAGCGGTGGTTGGGCTATCAGTAATCGTCAGTTTGGTGATGGCGCCCTGTGCGTTCGTTGTCGTGACGCGCGGAGCGCAATTATTGCAGCGAATCGAAAAACAAACTCGGACTCGAAAATTACATGTTTGGCGGACAGTCATCGCCGATCGGCATTCGCAGTTGTATGCATTTGCGCCATTACGTATGTATACGGTCCCGTGTGCACGTTGGTGGGTTACGACGGTGAAGATTTAAGACCGCGAGAAGATACGCGCCGAAGTCTCCGGGCGCTCGACAATGTCTGAAACATCTCGAGGGTCTGTCTCTCGCCGCTTATTATTCCAATTCTTTTTCACTTGCTATTTTCCGAGCGCCGGCCGATTTACATAAGTTACATGGGATTAATAATGGGAGTTTATAGGGTTACCAACAAGTTTATATTTCTTTTTTTTTTTTTTCTATTTTGCAAAAAATGTTAAATTTACAATTTAAATACAATTTAAATTTTTTATATTCTTTTATATCAGAGGAGTCTGCACTTTGCAAATGCCAAATTAGATTACGACTGTATTGATATTTTATGTTCTTTATTTATAATTTAGTTATCCATAAAATGAGCAGTCATTCAGCCAAATCAGTTCAGTAGAATTTCATCAATCGTGTACGCAAAATCGAAAAACGTTGCGAGAAAAATGCATTTAAATTGGCTAAATATGACAATACTACTTTGTCTTTGAACCATAATTTCGTAAATATTGCAGTGATCGACTTGAAATTTTGAGGCAATATTCTTGAATAGTTATAGAATAGCTATTGATTAAGATATTTATTTAAGTATCGACTTTTTGACCTGATAAATGAGGTTTCTCCCTTAATACGATTACTCCAGATACTGTGGGCAATGTCGATTTCATTTCAACCCTGTGCATCGTTAAAATTTAATAGTAAATCCTAATTGAAAATCAACGTGGAAAATGGGTTAACTACCCTAATTTCATAAAATGCTAATTTCCTGGCAACAAACCTACCGAAAACATAAAACTTTCAGGTCTGGGTATCTATCATTTATCATCAACAAAGTTTCAGTAGATAAACGAATATTAATTAATTCTCCATTTAAATATGACTAATATTTATGTTAATAAATTACCCAGTTTCTAATTTAGAACGGTTAATATGTCAGATTTTTGTCTGGGCGTAGATCGTTTGCAGAACCGCCTGTAAATAAATTCGCTCTCTATAGGCGCATGTTGAGCGCTTTAATTTGGCTTTAATTGATACTCCACCCATTCGATATCAACGGCTGGCAGCACAGTGTATATAGGTGCACTTCTTGTCGTTCTGTTTTCACCACGGCATCGGCCATAAAGCAGCGGCCTGCCCTCGGGAGCATGACGCTTCGCGCAAACCTAATATTTTCATCTTTACTAGCTTCGTCTAGCCAACCCCTTCAGCCACATACGCACACAACGCCTTCGTTTTCGTATTTGCAATTCAAATTTCTGCGCCATTGCAGGCAGGCAGGCGGGCAAGTCTCTTGTGTTTCAACTTGGGAGCACCGCAGCGTTGGAACTCAATTTAGGATCAACTCAATCACCGAACATACATCCAGCGTCTGTGAATAATTTTCGGAGGGAAATTGAAAAGTGAATTTCGAACGGTAACACAGTACAAACTTTAATTTACCCCGATCGTTTTTTTTTTCCGGTTTTAATCTGTATGCGAAGTAATTGTATTTTAAAGTAGTTTGTTGGGAAAATATGCAGTAAATTCAAGCACTTTTTGCTTGGTAGACTATCAATATGTACTAAATGGCAGGCGAGAATAGAATTTGAGGGGTATTCGAAAATCTCACGTTTGTGGACCATTTTCCAGTGATTAGAAACATGTTATACGCCTCAGGCGAACAAATTTGACGTTGACGTAATTGACATGAGCCCTGCTACCGGTGCTGTGAATATGGGCTGGGTATATTAATAATCACTAAAGATATGATCATCTTTGCACCTTCGCAATGTATTTTAAATGGGAACAATCAAATTATTTTTTTGCCCATGTCTTGGTCACATTACGAGATATTTGCTTGAAATGTGTATTAACGCATTTCCTTTCCGACTCTACATCGTACCATGAGAAAATTGGCTGGGTATTTTAGGTATTTCCAAAATCGAAAATTTGCATGTGTCATATGTGTCATTTTACGGCAAATTTTCTTGAACTGATCAAAAGAACCCCATAAATATCAATTGTCTAAACAAAACACGATCTTGTCGGGTCGTATCATATTTAACTTTATTACATAAGCAATTCTTTGCAAACACACACATGCGCAGTGCTTCATTTACTTGCCGTGCGTGCATTGATTAACGGTAGGACACAGTCGAGCGTTGTTTTGTTTCACTTTGTTATTCCTCCAACCTTTGGCTATGGCGGTTCGTATGATGTATTGCAACGAATCGAATTTTGTGCGAACCTCACTTAGCCAATCGCTGATTACGTCGACTGAGAGATGTTCGAAATGCTGCGCCTTATTTGGCGCTCACGATTTTTATCCAACGGTTAAATAAATAACGAATTTTATATTTAGTCCATACCGAACGTAGGTACTGTAACCTACCAGAGGTTAATTTACGATTACTTTCGTTTTTAGTTGACCTGCAAATCTGTAAAAATGAGTTATTACAACGTTTATTCAATTAGTGCTGTATTTGAACAACTAATATATCAATTTCACAAATCAATGAAAGTGGTGTTTGTCTATGATACTAATTGTATAGGATTACAATATTACAATGACACATTTTTCTTTCGTTGCAGGTAAGCGGGAGACAATGACGCATTAATTTGGTGGCGGTAGCAATCTCATCTCTATATCGTGCGAAACTCCTTCGCTGCGATCACATGTGCATTTGCGGATTGCATGTAATGAGTAAGTGCATCATATCTTTGTGTGCTATTGTTGATGCTCGGTTGTTAGGACTGTGTTTTTGCAACAAAAAAAAAAGAAGTGTGGTGAGACTTTGTTGGTTCGTATTTTTCACACTTTGAGAAAACAATGATACTCGCACGGGAAGATTGTTATTTTCCCGTCGCTCAATTCGCATAACAAAACGAAGCTAGTAAAATCGAGCAAAAAAGACTCTGGAAAATATAAAGTAAGCAATGCAGAATTGCATGCTGTCTTGGTACTATAATTATATTATGCAATGTTGGCACTACTCAACTCTAATAGATCTACAGTCCGAGTGCAAGTGTAAAGTGAACGAAGGTTGAGTCAGATCCTACGGTGTTGTTTCTGTTAAATTTGCTGAGAATAGTGTTCTTTCTAGAATGTCTAATCACAAATATGTCATTTTTCTAATTATCAAGACGAATTCATCATTCTTGCAGTAATCGAATCTCCATTAAACGAAGTTAATTTTAGTATAGCCAATTACCCCGAGAGGTAATGTAGTCGTTGAGAAATATAACGTGCAAAAAAATCGGGTTTTCCGAAAGTCTTCTTCTGCTTATTGTTTAGGCATTTTGCCTGTTCCTACTTCAGTCAAGTTTTAAGTGGTAACTCCATCTCTTGCGAGGTCTTCCCAGGAATCTTTTTCCACGTGGCGATTTATCTCGGGCCATTCGGACTATTCTTGTTTCGTCCAATCGCCCTATGTGGTCGTTCCATTTGATTTTTCGGTTTTTGCACCATTGCACAATATTATCTACGTTGTTGCAAGCTCTTCGGATGTCTTCATTCTTTATACGGTCTTGAAGAGTTTTGCCCTTTATGTTTTTCAGTATATTCATTTCTGCTGTTCTGAGTAGTCTCTGGGTAGTGGTCGTGCCTGCACGTGTTTCGGCCGAGTACGTCAGGATGGGTCTAACTGCCTTATATATGTTCACTTTAGCTTCTTTTCTTACGTGCTTACTGTTTCATATAGTATTTCTTAAGCATCCTGCTACTCTCAGTCCCTTTTCGACTTGTGCTGCTACTTCCTTATCCACTCCTGCGTAGCTTGAATTGTTTATGAGTAGTTTTAAAGTTTTTATTTTTATTCATATTTCCCGTAATCTCAAGATTATAAATCATGAGCTAATTCAGTCAAATCATATACCAATCGACGCTGAATGAAATTTGCACTCGTGCACTCGTTTTTCGAATAATTGTTTAGAGACATGAGATAGATTGTTGAAGTTGATGCTATAGTATCATAATAGCGATAATAAATTTGTCGATACTTTTGCTGTGTGTAAAATGAAAAGCCATTATTTTCCGTTACTAGCATAATGCTACCTACATATCTAAGAAGCAATAGAAGGAAGTGAAAACGAAAGTAATATATTCAATCATGAAATAAAAGCTGAAAGACCACTTTGAAATCGTGAGGAAACAAAGTGCTTTTTAATTACCCAGATACATCTCTGGAATTCCTCATTCAACCGCGTAAAACTTCAGATAATAACCCAACTTGGAGATGACTTGATTTATATCTCTCTGACTTTGATTTGCGTTATTTTATTACCTATTCGTTTGTAATATTTTATTATACGGGTCGTGCGCATTGTTGGAGTAAATAGCGATGAAGTATTCGCTTTATTTACGTATTTTCCCCCGTCTAGGTTGGATTATATAGTTAGGCCCTCGTGTTTGGTTGTTAAGAAATATATCGTTATTATTTGTCGCACTAATTTGTACTACAATTGGTAGTTATTAGATTATTTGTGAGTTTCTAACTGGTACCGTGCTACTGAAGTTGGGATATACACAGAACGCAATGGCGTAGATACGTCTCCGGCATATGATCTAGCAAATGATAGAAAACTAGCTGCTAACTTCTTGTTGCCCGAAAAAAATATATAGACAATCTGAACGCGTTCAGAATTCGCTACCCACGAATTCCACTCGTTCATTTATTTCGCGCGCGCCCGACTCTTTCGATCCGACATGATCTCGCCGCGCAATGCAAACAAGCGTTCGCCCTAATTGCGAATTCAACTTCTGCAACAAATTCCCCAGCGCTGCAAAAATGCGCTGGGCGCAACTTAACGAGAACGGCTCGGAATTTGCATGAAACTATTCTGTTGCCTGTCACCGGACTTGTCCGCGGCGTCGATGGAAAATATGTGGCGGCGAGGAAATTAAGATTTTTAATCGCCCGCCGCGATAGCATAGAGTTCGGGCAGCGGTGAAGTTTGCACTTTAGTGGCCACTGCGAAACGCCCAGCCTGAAATCCGAGCCAGGCCAATTTTACGTCGGATTGGAATTGATGCGTTGCGAAACGGATTTTGCGATTTACTGATCGCAACCCGGCATTTGCGCAGCGGAAAGTACAAGCGGCGATTATATTAATGTATTGTCGATTTTTTGCGCTTAGTTGGGAGAGTGTTACGTGTGCTATATTAGCAGCCATTCGTTGTGCGAAACTATTTAAGTTGTACTTCACGAGAGTGTTGAACATTGAATAATTACCTGCTTTAATGCTTAAATGCATGTAAAGGTTTCGTACGTGCTCAGGAATTCAATTTCGGAAGACTTAAGCAATTATTCAAGCATGTAAGACACTAAAACATAATCTATATCTTTTGTTATTAAAGTGTTAATTGCTAATATATATTGCTTGAAATTATTGTGTATTTCTCTTTAAGTACCTTAAGTACATTTATTTTTCTCAGGGAGAAATGTTGTATAATAGTTTGTCTAACTTTTTATTGATTGTTTAGATGTACTGATTCGACCTTTCGATTTTTTTATTGCTTAGGGTCATGATTGACATGAGTTTAAAGACGTTCACGTAACCATTTATTGAATTTACGAACATTGAGGTTCAGAGAGGAATCTGAGAGCACTTAAATTCCTCAAAAATGTCAATGCATTAAACAATCAGTTAAAATTTCATTTAAAAATCAAGAAAATCAAGTTTTTTTTTTCCATATTTTCAAATTTTCTTGATTTGGTGATACAAAGAAAGAACAAATTTTAAAAGCATCTCATATTTTAAAAGCATCTCATATTTTAAAAGCATCTCATATTTTATTTTATCAGGAAGAAATATTGGGTATATATTTGGTATGATTTTGATTATAAAACAGTTAAGTGAACAGATTCGACCTTTAGATGTTCTCTCGGGTCATTCTTGGTAATTTTGAAGAAGTAGGCGTAACGTTTTGTTGAATTTACTGACGTTTTGCAGAAATTGATTATTTTGGAAATGTATTGATTATGTCAATGTTTCTCCGAATGTGTACGCACGTAATAATTTCCTTGTGGATTATTATACGGCGGGTTCAGCTCATGGGCGTCTTTGCGTATTGTGCTTCTATTTGCATAGAACGAAAAGTCAAAAGTTCATTGTAATTTTCGTGTGAATGAGCCAGGAAATATAATTGCTGAGTTCTTGCTCTCAAATATGTAAAGAAAACTAATATTAAATTAATTTTCTTTCGTCATTTTTTAGGTAATTTGTTTGTAGATTAGTAACTTCACATTCATATTTCTAGTAGAGTTTATTAACTTCGTCTCTAGCATAATACAGGTCAGCGTGGCTAATACTCTCGCGGATCTGTGTCTGAAATTGGTTAGCTGACGTTTACGGGTGGATGAAGTGGTGCGGTTGCAAATTATCCGCTGGACTATGCATGCGCTGCCGCATTCGGTAAGTATTGAACAATTCGCAATATGGGGGTATTACGTAATTGACGTGCTCAAGTACTTTAGCTTCTCGAAGTTCTGCAGTGAAGTGCAGTTTAGAAGCAAATTGCGTCATAACACACATCTTTGAGTAACACTGCAAGAGGAGTATGACCTATAATAATACCATCTATTTCAAACATTATTGAACCTCTGTTCGTATATCATATTTTGTTATTTGTATTTCGGTGGCGGTTTCATGCTGATGAGAAGTTAGCAGCTCGCTTTTCAATATTTAATTCTTTTTCAATAGCATTACAACTGAATTTGGTGGTGATCTCGCTGCTAACTTCCTACCGTTTCCATACGACTATTCGATTTTGTATTGTATTTGCTATGTTTGTGAAACCTATGTTTGCATGTTTGTAGTGTAGTGTTTGTGAAAGTGCATGTAATTTTGGTGATTGGGCACTAATCGTACTCTCTGAAGGCGGGCCACTACCTCACAGCCACGAGTTTAACAATTTGCATGCGTGTGATGTGACGTAGTGGTATGTCTCAGAGGGCTGACACATTTTCCAAGAACACGCCAGCAACACACCAGCACGCCGACATTGCATGATTGCGTTATTTGACTATCCATTCAATCAGTGCATTACGTCGTGGCCATAACGCCGCTGCGCCGGCACCAAGAACAAAACCGATTTCGTCGCCTCGCTGCACAACGAGTTCTGGAGCGCAAAACGAAGAGCCTCACAGCGCTAGTTTAATGAGTCGCCCGTCGCTGGATTGCCAACCATCGCCGTTTCCAAGTTCAACGTGCAAATCCCAACCAGCGGACGCTAAACAATCGCCGCCGGCCAGCCATCTAACAACATAACTGCATCTGTAACAAATTAAACTTAATTAAAATCAACAAAAGCGGCGCGTTGCAGACGCGACGGCACGCCATCATCATGGTGCGTGTATGCATCAGCCCCACGACAGGACTCGGCGCTAACAACAAACAAATGCAGCAACAAACAGCCGTGTGCAACACAGCGCTGAAGGGGAAATTAATTAAATTTTAATGCAACGTTTCCATTGTGTGTGTACCTTTCATGGTGCGTACGACGATGATATCATGTGTGGAGTCATAATTCATTTTCACGCGCACAATCGAGATATTTACGGATTGGCTTTGCCTGATGATTAGGCGGTCGGATTTGGTTGTAATTCTAACGACATGAGTTCATCTTCTAACTGCTTGCTTGCACTTGCCAACGAGCGGTAAATTCTGTAGCGTTTTAGGAGATATCTAATTTTTTCATGGTGGTACTCACGTTGAATTTTAAAGTATCTTTAAAAAAACTAATATAAATTTGAACTGGATGATTTTACTATTCATATTACAAAATTATGCATGAATTTTCGATTCAAATTAATTAATGACCTAATATCTTTTTTTCTTCTTCTGAAATCTACGCACAAATCATTGAAACAAATTACTCTACAGTGGTATATCGCATGAGTACATCTCTATATCTTGTTGCGTCGATACGTCGCGTGCCTTTGGCCGCCTTTTGCCAGCCGTTGTGCGTTTCGTTTTGAGCGTAAGGTATGCAGGCCTATGCGCATACACACGCCAAGTATACGTGCGAATTAAGATTTATGATTCGAAGGCTGGTAGCGCTCGCGCGAGCCCATAATATAATAATCGTCCCGCGGAGGACGAACGGCTCTTCCTTCGCCCCGGTCCGATCTGGCGGTGTGTTGCGAGGCGCGTGCGATTTTTTATCATAGCCCAGACCCTGCCAATACACGCGTTTCGTCGGTGCGGGCAAAATGCTAGTCGTTTGGCGAGTGGGCAAAAATGGGTGTCGCCCGCCGTTCATAAATCCATGCGGCTAGGCCCCGATACACGCTCGTACATCAACACTACAATTATAATTGTTTCTTTTTTTCTACGAGTGCACCAGCCGCTGTGCGAGTACGCCGGCATGACACTGAAATAGTACATCGCATGTTATAAATGATTCAACGTATTGGGTGAAAATTAATGGTGCTGATTTTTTACACTTTTTATCTTTTTATTCGCAGTTAAGTAGAATCGCATTTTACGACGTTCAATTATTTTTGCGAAAATTTTCATGAAGTCTTATGTAATTAGTGAAAAATCCAGTAAGATTTGTTGAAAAATGTGCAAAGGAAATAAGGCCATGTAAGGGAAAATACAATTAAGAAAAATAGAAAATACAACGGGGAATGTACATATCGCATTACAGACGACAAACCTTTAATAGATTTCCTGCCCATTTCGCGAAGAAGCTTGCAATAGTTTATTACGTCTCTTTATGAGTTTCCAAATTTGGTGAATATTAAGGAGAAGGAATTTTTGTAAAATATTGTCCTTTCTGAGATTTAATTGCTTGGGTGATTTATCTTTAGCGGCTTACATTGCCCATTGCTTATTACGGTTTCTTCCTTTTGGGGCAGGAAGATGCATAGACATTTGTTAGGAATATTGTATTAATAAAAAAATATGATAATATACATATAATATATTCGCTTAGACATATTTTAGCAAAAAGTGCCTTTAGACATGGGTAATCTACGCGCGATTTCTGAAATTTTGTGAAGTATTCACTGAAATACGAGAGAAAACGTATTTAGTTGTGCTCAAACGACTTCGACGTAAGTTATTGCGACTTGTTGTGACGATAATATCATGTTGCTGATTTTCTTGTGAGGTTGACTGCCATCTGTCTTTTCATCTTTTTGGAGGACTTATTTTCCCAAAAAATGCGGAATATAAAAACATCGCACGACCTCGTAAATTAGAAAATATAAAAACTGAAATGGATAAATTCAAAAACGGCTGTAAAGCTTACTCCCTAAGGCAAACGCGCGTATAGATGTGTGACTTCAAATGCGTAACTCGATTACTTTACAATCTGAAATGAAATAATTTTAAAATATGTGATTTGGTGACATGGAATTCATAAATATTAATATAAAAAGTTAGAAAGACAGCAATAAATTGGTTTGCAAACTTCAAAATGATAGAAAATCGTAATTAGGTAAAGCTATAAATGTGCATTTTATTAGAAGATGTGTGTCGCGACTTAATTGACGGGATGCATCACGGACACCGACAGATTTCAAACGAAATCGAAAGCACTCTCGATTTTACTGCCGGTGTGCTCTAATAGCAATCGCGAGGCACTGATTTGCGCGCAATTTGAAACCTTATTCTACTTGCATACATTAGACCTCGGTGCGCCACATGTATATGGGCGAATATAAATAATACATGCGCGCCTCTTCGAGACGCATAAAATATCGCCGTCGCAAACATATTGACAATCATTGCAGCCGCCATTCCCCGACCGCGTTATTTCAATATCGCGATTTTCAGCGGCGACACACGACGAAAAATAGCGCGACATTGAGACTGATACCGAACCAACGTACTTGCGTTACCTTCTGGTGCGAACACCGGAGATTGGCGCGCAACTTCGTGACGGCCCGCATACACACATCTGCATCTGCTCTGCTCTGGGATGTACACGCAACAGAGTCGCATAATGGCGCTTAGAATCGGTAGTATATAAATCGAAAGTGGACGGTGTTCTCGCGCAGTGCTGGCAGACTCGTAGGACGATTTTAATGTCAACTTATATCGCTCAAGACCATAATATTGAGAATCACGTCGGTGGAGCGACGTCGTTACTTTACGTATTACACGTCGAGTTTCGCGCCATCCGTGTCCGAATCGCATACCCCGCCATCCATGCACATGGTGTGGTGCCCGGCTCTTGTCGAGGATGGCGGACGAAGGAGTGCACCAGAACGAGTGAAGGAGTAATGCGTTGGCTCAAATCGCTTTCGCAATAAAATATGATAACTGCTGGAGTGCACTTTCCAGCTGCCCCTATTTTAATATTCTAGTTTTAAAAGTTTACATTTATATACAAATAAGATTGTTGATATCAAAAATCTTGACCAATAGGACAAGTTCTTGTTTGGATTATGAATTACTATACTAATTTAGGTATTAAGAGTTTACCTCGATTCAGATATGAAATAAAGGAAATTTCGACCGTTGGGTGCGTGATAAGATTCCAGACACATTCTGAATGAGATATACTGAAAATAGCATCAACGCAAGAACAAAGCAAGGGGCAAGTCCGTCCTTATTTAACTTGACGAAATTTCTGGGAGGAGGGGGAGAAGTTACAGGATTGAATATAGAACTGAACGTAGAAGACATAGACAAGTGGGACACTCTCAAAAGGAGAGAATGGAACGATTACGCCCACAAAATAGACAAATACTAATCGCCCCACCATCAAAAGGCTGGTAGGAAGACCACCGAAGACATGGACGGAATCATGTTTGAAGAGTTGCAAGAAGCATAAAGCACAACAATTCGGCATGAAAAGGCAATACAGAAAAGGCAGTGTATACTACGATGCGAACTCCGGGACCACAGATTTGCTAGAATAAAATAAATGGTGATGTGCTTACTCGATGAGTGTAACAGTACATGTAACAACTGACTATTTCCTAAATCTCAACCTAAAGCTAAACACTAATCATTTAACTACCAATAGTGCATGATGTCACGATAAGAAGAGTCCAACAGATAATCTTTATTTGGCAGTCCGGATTACTTGGCAAAATTAAGTTTTAAATGAACTTATTTAAAAGAGCGAGTTTTTATCCACGAAACTATTGAGAGGTTTCGCCAATTCGCGTTTATCTTTTTATGATATACTTTGAGTCATATTATTACAAACCGAAAAAAAACTTAGACAACCACTGGACTTCTCAAAATTACGTCTACTGTAAATATCGCAGTAAAAAGTGTTCAACAATTGTCGTAAATGACCTTGTTCATCACACCGTTTCAATCCCATCTCATTATGAGTCTTCCCCTCGAAGCTATCCTACCCCACCCACAGCGGTTATTATCTTTATTAATTACAAATACTTTTCCAAGTAGTACCCGTATGTTTAAATGCTACTTGGTTTGCAACAGCGAAAACAACAAAGTAAAATCGAACTGTCACACTCACTCACACACACACACACACACACACACACACACACACACACACACACACACACACACACACACACACACACACACACACATACACTGGCGGAAAGTTTGCAATGATTCCAAGCGATCAGCAGCATCCAAGGAACACGAAGTTGCAAAACGGACAGCTGAGGAAGGAAGGACGACGAGTTAATAAAACGTTTATGTTACTCGCATTTTTTGAGCGCACGCGTATTTTATACTATTTTTGCATTTTCTTCTTATTTCCACGCGCGCATTGGTTTGCATTTGACATGAATTAATATACTGGAAACGTCTTCCTGATTTACGCGCGAATCTTGGACGCCTATCTCTCGATTTCTTCACGCTGAGGACGCGTGAATGTTTTGCAAACATTTGGTATACTGCAGAAGCATTTATTCGCATTGATATTCCGGTGTGATGCGAGCCGGTATCTGGTGGATTTTTAGTATCCAACGTTTTTATGGTTACGGCAAACGCGGCGGAATATTATATGTAATGATGTTGGAATTGATTGGCCGCTACAGGTAGACGCAAGCCGTGCAAATGTCAAAATCTACACACGCCAAACTAGCTTGCATTTTTCCTTTTATTGTCTTGTTGAGATGCTATCTGACGAATGCCAATCTTAGACAACATTTGGCATAGCCATAATATTAATTAAAATGCATTTCTTGGCATTTTCTACCTGTTTTGCACAGACAAATGTAAATAATAAATAAACTTAAGCGATGTTTCGCCCACCCAACTTTTTACAGACGAACTTTTTGTGGGTTTCTAAATATGGTGGGTGACCTCACCTGAGACGGATTCATTTATGATTTAAACTTATTGTTAGACAATGAAAGTACTGATGCAAATTAGCATTTTAAAGAGATTTGAAGTAATATGCATATTGTGCAATAATGATTTTTGCTTAAATTATTATAAAGCTTGACAAATTTAGAAGATTGCACAAGGCGCTTTATTTAATAATCCAAGTTATCAAGTTAAATTTATTATTTTTATTATTTATAATGAAGGTACATTCTTCTTTTTTATCCCTCATCTTCGTTCAAGTCTTTGACGAATATGTGAGAAGTAACTAGTGCATTCGTGGTTGCATACGGTATTCGATACTTCACTTGTACAAATCGAATTATTTTACTACATATAGAATAGTTCAATATTTGCATATATACGTGTTCGGTTTGAAATAAGTACATAGATTTAAAGAAGTCCAAAGTCAGAAACTACATATTCCATTACCAATTGTATATGCATATCATTAAGGTACGAAAATTAAGCGAACGAAGGTATGGATGCTGGCATATGTCGATTATATGGATGGGTTGGCGAAGCGAAACCCGAGGGTATGCAAGAGGTATTAAAAAGGATTGAAAGGTATATGGACAAAAGGGGACTGAGTGTGAATGTGGAAAAGACAAAATGTATGATGTTCAGAAAACCGAGTGGAAGGTGCAGGGTGGAAGTGCTATTTTGGAAGAGAGAGGCCATCGAGAAGGTAGATGTGTTCAAATGCTTGGGGTTTCTCTTCAACTATACAGGATCATGGGGAGAGCACATTCGATGGTTACAATAGAAAGCCAGGCGCGCATGGAACAGAGTGAAAGAAAAGTGTGAGAAGTTGTGGGGTTGTGTGAAGCCAATTGTAATGTATGGAGTAGAGGTGTGGGGTTTATATGAGTGGGAGTGGCTGGAAAGAGCAAGGGTGGTTCCTGAAGGACCTAATGAGGTTAGAGAGGTCCACACCAAATTATATAGTCCTGCTGGAAACCAGAAGAATGAGTGTGGCGTGGGAGTCTAAATGTAGAGTAATAATGTATGAGGAAAGGCTAGTGAGAATGGGAGAAGAGCGTTTGGTGAGGTAGGTTTGGATGACACGATTGAGTGCTAGGGGAGAATGCATGAGGACAAGAGAGAAGGAAGATATATGAGGCGGACGGGTTATCGAAGACGGCGGTGAGGCAGTTATGGGAGAATGGGGATCGGTAAAAGGGATAATGAGGTTGAGAGTCCAGGAACAAATTAGACAGGGTCACATTAAGGGAAGTGCCTATAACCCAGGGTACCAGGCAATTCCAACTGTGGGGAGGAGGCCGGGATATATTGGCTGCAGAGGAAAAGGAGCGCCGGAAAACAGTGACCCTAGCAGGTACAAGGTGCGGTTCGGAAGAGAGAGGACGGATAATATGAATGGGAGATGAGTTTAAAAAGTGTGTACTATGTGAGGAAGGATGGGATACTTGGGAGCACTTAGCAGGGGAATGCATGGGAATGAATCAAGAATAGGCGAGAGGTATTCGAGAGGGAGTGAGAGTGGCGATGGGGTCGCCAGGGTGTCCGGCATAGTAAAGAAGAAAAAAATAAGAAGGGAAGCTCGACTGGGTATTACTACAAGACGGGCGAGGGCCCAGTTATGAATAAAAAAATGGTTTGGTGGAATTATTTTCTGTTGTGTTTTATTATTTGTTTATTATGTGTTAAGTTTACAAAAATATGTATTGGAAAGGAAGCAGGAGGATATGTATGGGCAAGGGTTATTCCAATAAAGGTTGATTTACCATTCAATTGTAAATTGCTAGGAATTTAGGTTTGCAAGTATTTCTATAATTTCTCACTCCTTCAGATATAATTAGTACGAATATGTTTATAGAATTGTTTGAACTTCCGAATTTCTTATTAACTTCATTACCTACAAAACCATTTAATTATCACCAATTTCCCTTTTCAATTTAACCATAAATTCACCATGGCAATTCTAACTAATTGCATGTTATATAACGTTTGAGTCTACCAAAATGGTATAGACTCAATCATTTTCTGAATTTATCATCAACCTAATTGATTTGCGCCCAATTTGTCAATTCGTTTCGGAACTCTCGCAATTATCCACAACAGATTATGTAGAATATCGCTTTCAAGGTGAGAATTAATTAATGCGGCATTGAAAACAAACACTGGTAGTCTATCCATCAGATCTTTTATGGCTATGGTAACGTCACTTTCGATCGACGACTATATTTTATTATTAAGCATATTTCAAACTAACTAACATATGTGCACGTATGATATATTTATAATTTTGGTTGGTGAATAAAATTGTGGTTGTCTACTACTTGTTTCAAACTTTTATTGTTTATTAATTCTACAAGTTTCAAGCGTTGCATGTTTTATGTTAATGTTTTCTTAGAGTTATATTCAATATGAATAAAGTTGTTTTAAACACTTTGTAGTTTCATTGGACATGAAATAAATGTAACAAGTTTATTATTGATTGCTGTAATTTTTATTGCTCGTGTGCTATTTAAATTTTTAATTTCGATTTCGTTTTTAATGGGTGGCAATGGGTGGATTGTGAAGTGATTTGCCCGATTTGGCAAGTTGTTGATTTTCAACGTGAAGTTTACGACTTATAAATTAATGTCAGCATCGTAATAGGGTTATAACTAATTTGAGAATTGCCATTTCGTCATTTCGTTTCCGGTAAGTAATAGAAAACATCGATAAGTCAATTCGTCCCAATACCACAATATATGTAACAAAATATATAGAAATGAAGGAGATTAACGTGGAGATCCTGGGAGGCAGCAGGCGGATGTGAATGGCTGGCGCTGGTCGTCGGGGTAGGTAGTGGATGACGTCGGAACCGCAGATGACAAAGGCTGGTGGCGAAATCGTTGGTGGCGGCTGCTGGCGTCAGAGTAGTCGGTGAAGACGGTCGATAAGGGACATGGCGAGAACTCTCGGTGACGGCGGACTCTCTGGTGGCGGCACCTTGTGTTGGGCTTGCTGTTCGGTGTCGAACTGACTCGGACTGACTGGGTGAAGATGGTAACGAATTGTGGTCTATGGATTCGCTGTCTTCATCACGTTCTCGCTAAGGGTTGCTACGCCTTGGTGCTCATCACAGCGCTGATCGACGGGACAGATCGTCGCAGATCTGCATGGCGGGGACCAGGGGACCAGTCATGTGACTCGTTGTCGAAGACGACGTGGTGAACTGTGATGAGGACCCTCGAATGTGTGGTGCAGTGAGTCGCAGACCGACGCGGCGTGGTGGGTCGTGGCGCCTTGGCGAAGGTGTAGTCGTCGAGAGTGAGATGAAAATGCTGGATCGTTGACTATTGCAGATGATGATGTTGTAGGTGAGGGGACGGCTTACCATGCCGGAGTCCATGATTGACTGACTTAGCGAAGTCTCCAGGTGATGGCGACCATTTTTTTGTTTGCTGCGAATCGCGCCGTGTCGATTTTGACGTGTCAGCAATTTTGATGTTTAGCCTCGAATCAATTAAGACTTCGGCGGATGCTGATTAAGGTTTGTTGGTGCAGATGGTGATTAAGGTTTGTTGATGTTTATTCTTGTTTGTGCGGCATTGTATTGACCGCCACAAGTTTTCGATTAATTACCTAGAACCGATATTATAAGTGACGAAATTCGAGTCCAAGTATGTTGACATTTTTGCTGTCAGAAAAATGACTTTAAACTTCTTCTCCTAAAGATTGCTATGTTCATATGAAAACAAATCATACATCTATCGATTAATAAAGAAATTTACCACAAACATTAGCAATAATTTTTCGACTACTGAAAGTCTTAAGTTTGTTTGAAAGAGTCAAGAGAATAATTGATGACAGATAATAATTCAAAACGTAAATGTAAGTCAAAATATATTAATTACTATACATGGTACCTACTTGAAATACATGTAAACTTGTTTTTATAAAACGAAATATGTAAATTTGTCAAAACATTTAATACTTATGTCAAATTAATGCAAATTCATTTAAAATGCAGTGAAAATATGCCAAATGCGAACTGTTTAATCCAACAGTTTTTTGGTGCGTGGTCGTTGACTTTCAATTAATGAATCGTGACAAATCGAGAAATGTATGTGTAAATCGCGAAATCCCATTTTTGTTCATTTTGACGGTCGCCAACGGTATTTTTTCAACATTCACCTACGCCTTCTTAAGGTGCACTGCCTGCAACATCCAATTACGATTGCGACGACTGCGAAATGCAGGCGCACTTTTTTGGAGTAGTGTTTCCCAACCGCCCGGGATTAAGAATAAGCAATCCGTACTTAACATATATGCGACAACGTTAACGTTCATCTCACCAAATGAATCAAAGTGTCGCCAAGACAAACGAGTATTAAACGTTTGCGATGCGCCGCACGTAAATAAGAAACCCGGCGAAAAACGCAACAAATTGCGCGCGACGACACACGTCCACATGTTCATGATAACAGCAACCTTTACGAAAGTAGCTGCGGCGAGGCAACGCAGTAATGTTGAAGGCAGGCGCATTTAATGGTCATCGACGTCCGATAATGCGGCTAAACGTCGACAAGTGGGCATACATTCGACGGCGTAAATCGTTGCGACACGCGCATCACGTAATCCGCCGCGACACGGCACGTCGGTCGCGATTTGTAATTAATTAATTAAAAGCGAGAGTGCTCGACTCGGCGAGCATGCCAATAATGTCATTACTCATGATACCATGCCGAAGACAATCACCTCGGGGCAAAACGATTTTAAGACTAACGAATTGTTGACGCTCTGCAATTGATATAATGAATTAAACTTTTACCAATGTGAAGAAATCGCCGATTGGAAATTAATTAGTCAAAAACGAGTTTGAAGTGTCCATAAATCAGCAAATGCTACCGTTTTATTAAGATACAATTATCTTATAATAAATTATACATAAAGACGATGTAAATTATTGACTTTTCTTCAATGTATTGGACATTTAATGAAATTTAATCAAGTAATAAGTAATTATTTATTGGAAGTAAATTTATGTTTGCGTTTTTATAGCTATAAAGTTAATATTTGCGCTCACGCGTCTTAACGAAATTAATACCCCGCGAGTTGTAAGTTCTCGGGGCCTTGGTTAGGTTAGGCTTTACTGACTCGCACAGTAAGTCCGACACGAGATATGAAGAGAGAATGGTGTAAAGAATGCGACTTACTTGTTCGAATGCTAGGTAAAAAGTGAGTTTATTTTAAGTAATCTTGATACATGCGAGTTTTGATGGGGAGGGGTAGTCACCCTGACGCATGCGCAGCATAAGCAACGCTGCCAACATAAAATATATTTGGGGTTCTAAATTCCCCAACAGCGCCGGTGGCGCGAACAGTAAGAAACGACCAATTTTATGCGAATATTAAAGTATCGAATTAAGTACTGTATGCGACTTAAAATCTGGTTTTTAATGTGCGTGCTGCTTAATTAGTGGCTGTTTATACGCAACTTTATGTCATTTTTGAGCACGAGTTAATTAACTTGTAAGTTGGTACGTTAAGCACGGTTTGCTTTTTGTTGCCAATTGCATAAATTACATTAAATTTTAGCCAGGTCTGCAGGAAATACTCTCCTATAGTGTAGTAAAATTGTAACTGCACGTAATGATCAGTAACTTATTTTCAGTCTGGAATTAGTTTACGATTTGTCTTGAATTTAATTCATACTATTAGTCCATTTAAAGTTCAATCTGGTGAATGTTAGGTTCATTTTCTTGTATTAGAGAATGGAGTTTATGTATGTAAGTGCCAATTCTTGCTTTAACTAGGGTTGTACGTGCTCTGCTGGATTTTCGTCTGCCTCTGAAATCCCTTCCTCTCGCAAAAACCGCACCACCACCTCTGAGAGCCCCACCGAGTCGAACGCTCGCCTTCTACGCGCTGCCCACATATTCCTAACCAGCCTTTCCCTCCCCGTTCGTACCAATCACTCCTCATACTTAACGTTTAACCTCCCTGAAGCACCACATACCCCAGAGTAGACCTCACCAACCCCATGAGATCCTTCAGGAACCAGGTCTGTTCGCAATCTCACCGCAATCTCCCACTTACCTATCCATAGCTTTCCCCATTTCTCTTTCACCCTACCCCTTACACATCTTGCCCTCAGTTGTGCCCATCTTACATACTCTTCCATACACCCGTATACTTGAATTGAAAGCCCAGATATTTAAATACCTCGACTCACTCAAGTATTTTGCCTTTCCACCTCACACTGTACACTTTGCTCCTCTCTCCAGGTTTACGGAATTCCATCCACTTTTTCTTACTCACATTAACAATCGAATCCCTTTTATCCATAAACCTTTCACACCGTCCAAGCACAGCTTGCAAACTCACCCTATCTCGAGTCACCAACACCATATCATCCGCATATGTCAACATCCACACCTTATTCTTACCAACAACTACTCCTCCATCCTGTGGGCTCAACGGGCATCCCTGCCTCACACCTTTGTTGATAAGGAATGGCTTAGACATCTTCCCCCCTATCTTAGCCACCTCCAAATGTCCGCATATATCCTTTCCACCCACGCCACCAATTCCTCCTCTACCCCTCTCCTCCGCAGGCACTCTATCAGCTTTGCGCGGGTCACCGTGTCATACGCTGCCCTCATCCCCCCCCCACGTTTCCGCTATCTGCTCCCCCATACTGCCACTACAGAAACCCGCTTGTGTCTCGGGCAACAACCCCTTAGTCTCGCACTCCTCGTGCAGCCTCGCAACCATAGTTTCCATCACCTTATACACAGGGTCCATCACCGTAATCCCCCTGTAGCTCGCTGGGTCCAATTTGTCCCCTCCCTTATATTAAGACACCATCGCACCTGTCCTACACGATGCCGGGACCTCTCTTTCCCCCTGCCGACTCCATTAATGTGTGCTTGTAGCACCTCCATTCCCTCCTTGGGCAACATTTCCACTATCTCCGCCTTCAGACCCTTCAGTCCCGCTGCCCTCCCATTTGCTTTGCTTCCCGCTGCATTTTCTATGTCTCGTTAATTTTAATAGTTTTCACATTAATGTTAACTTTATTAAACGACTAATTAGCAAATTACAAATCGCAATTTTAATTGACTAGTAAATAACTTAGAAATAACCACTCACCACTAAAAATATTTGTATGTTTATTTTTTATTTAACAAAACACGTGAAACAAATACAAGATCTGAGAATATGATAAATATTTGCATAAAATTGAAGATTTAAGTAATGTGGCTGTCTGATTCATCTCCAAAACCTATCAACACGTATTATTAATTACCCGTAAACTACATTTATTCATCATGTTATATTTTTGGACGTCGTGAATTCTTCACAGGCGTGCTTCATAACTACAACTTAAAGCACCTAATAACATCTTTTCTCTCTCCATGACCAATAAATCTCGCCAAAACACGCTCAAAAATTACAATTTAAAGAAACCCGGAACGCATTCGAATATTTTCGCGGTCGTTTTGTTGTGTTTTCGGGCGAACAAAAGCAATATGAGATTCGCGCGATATATGCGAGATGAAGCGTGTTCACAAGTCAACAACACCACTAATCAAAGTCGAGCATCATCCGACGCGGACGCTTTGAAAATTGCGAAATTATACGGCTTTAATGCTCTTGGAATTAATACTAATGTCAAGATTAATGCGTAGACAAGAGTAAAGCATCACGAATGCACGAAAAAACGATAGTATATCATGAGCATGCCGAACGTTTATGGCGTTTGGTGCGTTTACATCTTTTATGAGCGAACTGTCAATAAATATTCCGCCCTTCAGACGTGTAATGAGCAATCGCAACGAGAGAAAGTTTCCAATGATGGTTGTAAAATGTTTAATGCATTAATTATTTTTATGCTGTTGAAGTCATTAAAAGTTTTATTTCGTTTGTTCAGGTGAAGTGTAGGTAATGCAATGTTTAAAAAAGACGAGTTTGATTTTAAACCCAGTAATCTGAAGTAAAACTAAATATATTCTTATGCTACACGCTTTACCTTCATAATTAGATACATCAGTAATTACTGTAATTGATTTTAAAATTTTAAGGTTTATGGTATGAGGATAAGATACGTATGATATATCGGGTTCCGTTCACAAAGCATGCGATTTCGAATACCACAACGACTTTATTAAAACAAATTAACAAGAACAAAAAGTTAACAACCACTCGACAAAATAGAAATAAGCGGAGAACTGTGCATTTATGGTGTTTCAGCCCCTTCTCTCCTTCCAATGCTACTTACGGCACCACCAACGTTAATGTGTAATAGTGCAAACAAACTTAATCAAACGGGCGCTGTACACCCTAGGCAACCAACCCAACAGGTATGCTGCCGGCTCAAACCCGGAGGCATTGTCATTTTCTCTTTCAATACATTTTTTCTTGAAAGAGGAAATTACAATTCGTCGAGGTTCAAAACTTGTATTGACTACCAATGAGTATAACATGTCAATTGTCATCTTTGAATTGGCATTAACAAATTACATTAAATTCATCTTTGCTTGGACCCCAACGTAAAATGTCCATATATTATTATAAGCAATGTTATTAAAATCACTAGGGAAGTAAAACATTAAACAATCCATATTAGATTAGATTAACATTCCGTTATGGTTAATTAAACTTTCGCTTTCATAATTTACACAGCTAACATATTTATTGCCTATGATATTATTTATATTAAATTATAATGTTTATTGTGATTAGCTAATACTTTCCTTGTTCTCACCTATAACTCCCTATTCTTTAATCCCACAATATATACAGGGCGTTCTAATACTACGATTTATTTATGTAAATAAAAAATAGTTACATATTTACGATTAAATCACATCGTAATTGTAATAATATTGTACGCTGGATCTACTCTATGAAGGAAGTTTTTTTAATGTATATTTGGAGTTGTTAGTATTTTTAAAAGGTCGCCTTGTGTATAATATATGGTAAATTATTTATAGCAAAACGCCTCTTAAATTATCGCTCGCCGGGTTTGGGGCATTAATTCCATGCGATTCTTTGCGCCCGCAAGACGCTCTTTAACTTTTGCTTTTTATTGCCATGGCTTTGTGGGCTCTGTGCGGCCGCCCACCGTCGTTTTCTTCAGGAGACGCCGTTAACAACGCTCAACAATTCGCAAACAGCAAGCGCGCGCCCAGCTCACATACACATACGTTGCGATTATTGTTAAATCACGCGTCGATAGCGTTGATCATAATTCATGAAATGCAATTATGGCCGCGTTGTAAGGCATAGCTCGAATGCGCTAGAAATAGCTTCGACTGCGGCACAAATAAAATGTTAATAATTAATTCGCCGCGATCGAGTTTGCGAGACGTGCAATATGTCTGCCGAATATTTTCCGCTAAACGTTGATGACTTATGTGCGCGAAAAATCAGTTTGGCGTTGTGGCGAATTCGAAATTCACGTGGGTAGGCATGACAAGCTATTTGGGCTTGTAATAACGTATTTAAATGTATTTAAATTAGTGGATTAGGTATGGAATAATTTATTACAAACTATACTGACCACCACCAACAAACCTTAATCAGTAGTTAGTTATTTCTTTCTGTCATTTTAAAGAAAACTTGACTCCCTAAGTCAAGCGCGCATACCGAAGTTTTTCTTCAAAATCGCAGGAAGAAATAACAAGACTGAGCCGTAAGAATGGGTCTAGGACTGTTCATCGCGGTTCTCATCATCGTCGTAAATTTCATCGTAATTATTATAAAAACTTGCAATATGCTTGAAATATTAAATACAACTTGGCTACAGTCATTCTAAATGACAAAAAATCATTTGACTTCTTAAACATTAATTATCACCCAATTCATTTACTTTGTTAAAATTAAAATTATGTTAATTTCATAAGTAAAAAATGACCATAAATATATAACTTTCATATTAAATCACTGGCAATTTGTAGTGCTGTGTATGACTAGCAAATGTTTGTTGATTGTGGCAGTTAACAGTTAGTTGTTGTTGGAATTAGAACTAGAGTGAGTATAAAACAGTTAAGCATGTTTGTTCTACGGGTAGGTATATCGCACACCTGGCCGGTTGAAATTTATACGGACTCTCTTGCGTGTTGCGTGCTCTAGACAAACAACGTTCGCTCATAATGCGGAATTATGGATTCTTTTTCTATATACGCGACCATAACTTTGTATATTCTCATGCCAAATGCGCTTAAATCATAGTCACACTTGTGGTCGGCGAGATAGGATTTCCATTTTCAATTCGAGTCGATTTTTTCTACGCCGATAAATCAGTTTACGTTTATGCCCAAGTGCAATTTAATACATGAAATACGATATACGTTTTTTTCTATGCAAAGTTCACGCGAAGAAATTTGCAATATATTGGTCTAGGTTGAAATTATTGGTTTATTCATATTCGCATTTCTTAAAATGGCTTCTTTAACAATCCCTCCGTGCCATTTTTATCTAGCGTACCTTATTAGTAGTTTTTATTTGAATTTTATTTATTGTACTGGAATATCAGGCAATTGCTTTTAAGATTTGCGTTGCCACGACACGTTCTATGTAGTGGCATAAATTGTCACATATTAAAATGTAGAAAGTGATTACTGTGAATTGATAACAAAAGAAAGTATATAAAGCTGGCTACCAGTATAATGCCATATGTTCCGGCAATATTGGTATTGGTTTTATACCTATTCATGCGGTTAAAGAGAAACTAGTTCAATGGTAATCGAAGAAATTGTTGATTATTGCTAATGTGAGCGTGAAACAAAGCACGATTCATAAATCTTAATTAAACAAACACTGAGCATATATTTTCTCTGAAGGAACGTTTAATTTTTTTTAATTGCATGAAAGTATTGTTTCTTTTCATATCTCACATTGTTTGCATTTGTTGTATTTTCTTTCTTTGCCCCACGAAATTCGTTCCGAAGGCGGCCATTTGTGAATTAACAATTCCTGTGTTTGGAAATGTATACGGAAATGCTTACAAGTGCGTTTTATTTCTATACAGTTTTCAGTTATTACAGACTATAAAGCCTTCAGACCAGGAAAGGTGAACATTTAAACATTTATTGGCACGTAAGTTTGACTTGCTCTTTCATTGTAGGGTTAAAATTATATAACCAGAAAGATGGTGTCCTCAGGAGTAGATTGTGACCAAATTTATTATATTCTCTCTGGTATTCATTTCTCGGTAAACCCAAACAAAAATACAATGCAATAAATAATGATTAATAATACAATTACTACGCTAAAATCACAAGGTATTTTGTAAGTTTTTATTTAAAAGAGAAAATGAATTCATAACTGTATTTGTCTTTTACTGGCGGTTAAAACAAAATATGCCGCTTTTTCAGTGTGTTTAGTACATACATTGCTGCCGCGGCTGCCGTGGACAAATTTTCATCGGAATCCAATTTATGTAATTTCCGAGATCCGAACACACCTTTTGCGCTTTTGGGTGCAAACGGCAATGCGCACGCGTGCGCATACGGCCGAGCTGAGTAACGGTTCTGTGCGCCCAAGAATTTACAGATCGCCTTGCGGCGGCGAGCGACATCCCCGCGCTGCTGCTCCAAAACTGGAACTTGTGCTCTCGCAAGACTCGTTAGATGCAACTTTATCTTTTTATCCTAGTGCTTCCACGATGCACTAGATGTGTCCTCCTCGCATGTTTACTTACTAAGCGCGGCGATTTATCTCGGTAGATGTACAATGCATGTCCGGAATACCGATGAGATCCATGAGATTCACTGAGAGGTTGAGAATGCCCACTATGGTCGTCGAATATATATATACTTGTACAGTAGTTAGTATAAAAGTTTCATAAATACACTACTACTTTGATATAAAGATACGTTTTTGTAGTTTTACAGATAAAGACTTTCTATTTTGCTGCGTTTTCCATTTGCTGCTGACTTTGCATAGTGCTGAGTTGCTGTGGCAAGGCGATAAGTCTTTCTCCGTTCACCTCACTGAAAATAATACAACTGACCATACCCTGACCCTATTAAACAGATTGTTACTCCGAAAAAAAGGGAACATTTAAATTACTTCGTGGGTTTTGACAATTTTGCCTCTAATTACAATGTGTCCTTATCATGACGTTGTAGCGATTATCAGTTGTCCCAATTAATCGGAAGCTACTGTGCAGGATTTCATTTGTACCACAATATATGTAACAAAAGATATAGAAATGAAGGTGATTAGCATGGAGATCCTATGAGGCAGCAGGCGGAGGAAAAGGCTGCCAGTGCCGAAATCACTGGTGGCGGTTGCTGCCGTCGGAGTAGTCGGTGGAGGCGGCCGGTGAGGACTCTCGGTGATGGCGGACTCTCTGGTGGCGGCAGCTGGTGTCGGGCTTGCTGTTGGTGAACTTTGGTGTCGAACTGACTGAGTGATTGTGGTATCGTTAATGGAGATTGCCTCCAGATGAAGACGGTTGGCTGCAAAAGATGGTGTCGCTGGAGATGACAGCTTGTCGATGCTGGTACTGGCGAAAATGGGAAATCGTTTATGTTGTGCGGCGTGGAGTGGAATTTAGAAATCGGGTTTCGGAGTGTGGAATCGATGTCTTCATCTCGTTCTCGGTAAGGGTTGCTTCGCCTTGGCGGACAGGTCCGTCATGTGGCCCGTTGCCGAAAATTACATGGAGAACTGTGATGAGGACCCTCGAGGTCGTGGTGCAGTGAGTCGCAGGTGTCGTCGTCGAGAGTGTGATGAAGATGCTGGACCGTGGACTATTGCTGATGATGATGTTGTAGGTGATGACGGCTTGCCATGCCGGAGTCCAGGATTGACTCCTGATGGTTGGTGAAGATTGCGGCCTTGGTGAAGGTGGTGCCGCAGGTGATGACGGCTGCCGTGGCCGGAGTCCAGGATTGATTGACTTTTGGTGACGAATTGTCGACGACATATATCGGTGGAAGTGTTGACGCCACCATTTTTTTTTGTTTGCTGCGGATCATTTACGTAGCGATCGCGCTGAGTCGATTTTGACGTGTCAGCATTCTCGATGTTTAGTCTCCAATCGATTGAGACTTTGGCGCACGCTGATTAAGGTTTGTTGATGTTTATTCTTGTTTGTGCGGCAATGGATTGACCGCCACAACTGCAATATAATATCAGATTTGTCAGGATCAAAGTGGAGGAGTTATTTAAACTGATGTCAGTTTACGGGTCATATATGATATTGCGGTTGCAAATCGCGCTTTAGGTTCTCAACACCACGTCGGTTGGTATTGCTGCTGTGTTTGCAAAGTGCTGAGTCTGTGCGACAATTTTTTAGCGACGACCTCAGTTCAGAAAGTATAAAACAGTCTCACTTGATTGTACTATTGTCAATGATATATAAATAATACGTAACGCTGCAAACAGTCAATTTTCTGATAGATCTCATTCTAATTCATACTGCCTATTAGAACCAGTAATAATAGGTGGAAATAAACATTTGAGTATGTGCACTGGTGTCACAATCATACGTCTTTGCAATTAACCGCGAATTTATTCATACGCGCCGCACACGTTTCGCTTTTATCGCAGTCGCAAGACGCGATATAAATAGCCCCCCTCTCGACCATCGCGCTCCAGCCGACTTCCCTCGCGGCGCATTTTCATTATGTATTCAATTTTTATCCATTTATTTATTACCGGTGATTACGTGTCCTCGCGCATTCCCTGCCGCTGCAAGATTCAATCAGCTAATCTCGAATTTCTTCGATTGCCAGGAGAATAGAATAGATAATCATAGGCATAAATTGCGCGCGGCGTATTGATAGAGCGCATTTGAATGCGCACACGAATCGAATAGGATTACACGATAACAGCTATTAGTCAGACAACGGCCAGGAGATTTAGGCACGAGCACACTCGCTCGTTGGTGGTAACCTGTAATTAATTAATCGAAAGTTAATTTCTCATGGGCTTGCTTGCGCATACGTAGATTAATGTCGACTGCGTTTTGCTTGCATCACATGTCCTCGCAGTACATGGTGAGGATAATACTGTTTTGGAACGCTGGAGCGATTTGTTGGGTTGCTTTCTGCGAGAAGAGAGATCTGCCCACATTGGGCCGCGTCTAGCACTATACGCTTGTTATTATCGGGTATTATGAAGCATGTTAGATCTAATAGCTAACAGGTAATAATAAGTAAGCATCTCATTTTCACTTATTTATTGCCTATTACTAGGTACTATGTATGTTTACTATGTTTGAAAATGAAGGCTATTATAGACATGGGTGGTATATGTTATGTAAGTTAATTATAAGGATTATGCTTTAATAGTCATAATTTGGTTACTATAAAGTAATTAACTTTTATGATTTTACCATATGTTTTATTAAAATGTTTCTTGTAATTCATTCCAGTTTGTTAGAAATTGGAATTTCTCATCTTTTTCATAACTTTGCGTTATAACTTCGTAAATACTGCAGCTTGAATAGATTAGCTATTATTGATTAAGAACAATTGTATATGGGATCCCCCCTTAAGGTGTAGAAACTGTAGTAGTTATTTATACAGCTGTATATTATCTATGTGTTTGCCATCAACTCGCCTTTGTCTACGAATGCGCCTTTATTCTAATGCCGTCAAAGCATACGAAATTAGGCGAATTAAACCCTAAAGGCACGTGCTCTCGAATGCACAATAACAATTTTGTTGCTACTCTTGCTTTAACACCGATACAAATAATTGCTACACGATACCCACGTTGGTTACTCGCAGGCAAATACTGTTAATTGAAACTTCACTCTACTGAATCCGAGCATATTGGCGCGTTAATTATATAATTAACCGAGTGAAATCCGGTGTGAAAAAATACATTAAAGTGCATTCATGAAATCGCGTTCGTCGAAGAAATCTCCATTGAATTTTATTGCATGTGCAAGAAGCATTTACGAAGCATCCGCGAGAGTTCTTTCACTCTTCGTGTTAGGTCGGTGGCGGTAAACTAGTTATAACACAATTTAATCAAATATAATAGAATATAATAAACGCGGTAATAACGCGTGATGAGGCGCATTATTCTAATGCATTCAAAATGCTTACGAAAGCGTTTTCTAATTATGTCGAGTCGGCGCGCACCGATTTGACGCCTGGAAACCGCTAAAACTAACACCAGGCTGCAAGCCGGCACGGATGCGACAATAAAACAATCAGGTGTTGCTTACACAAGACGTTCTGATGAGAGAATTATGCTTGCTTTTTCTGTTCCGCTTTGAGAGGAGAATTAATTATTCGATATTATGTTTATACTCTTATTTGTATACCTGTTATATAAGGTTATTTCAGCTTGACAATATCTACTATATTATTGTAAACGTACGAAAATGTTCATTCAATTCCGTGCCGGACAATTGAAACACTCTCCTTGTAAGAAACGTATGTAAATCACAGATGCTCAAAAATTCACCTCCCCAAAGAGCAAATTCTTGTAGCTAAATTTTGCAGTTCACTTCCAAACGGTGAAAAAATGTGCCGACTATATTCAGTATATCTGTTTCAGGATTATCACGTGGAATTACTCAAATTGATCCAGATTTAAAAAGGTGAGCAACACAACATTTTAATTACATACTCACACACTGTTTATACAAATATTCCAAATACACAAGAGACATACTACAATTCAAATACGACAACAACGATGATACTCTTTTATAAATTCAATATCATCCTCACTATGTTGTATACCCTGCGTTGAGTTGTGCATTTTGTCTGTAATATAAAGCACATTCAAAGTGTTATCATCTTCGCCCTCAAAAACGTCCTTTGTCGGAATTTCATCCAGGCCTGATCGTTGTCGTATTTTTTCATTCCTACTCGAACGGCTATATTGTGCGTTGATCAAATCGTCCAGATTGAATATGCCAGAATCTCTTGAGCGAGGCTGCATTATTTTGCCTGGTGAAATATTAGAGTCCGATGGTGAAACTAATTGAATTGATTTTCGGCGATTTACCACTATCCTCCTTACATCATCCTTCCTATCATCTCTTCCGTCATGTAATTGTTTACTTACTTTGGCCCGTAATATATAAGCATTCTAAAAATTATATGTATAACTAACTGACAACTATAGAGAATACTATGGGGTTTATACAACCTTTGGTCTGGCCTTAATTCGCTTGGAGTACAAAACGTACTGACTGGTGTTCGTTGACTTGGTAGTATAGGTTCGATAATTGTGCCTTGAAGGACCCACCAATTTTGTCAGGACCGATTCTTGCCTCAGCAACCTTGCGCACTGTATCCCCATCGATTTGCCCACATGAATATCGGTCTCTGTTTGCGTAATCATGGAATGAAAATGTGAGTGAACTACGGAGGGCGCACAATCACCGGTCCCATCGCATCTCATTGAACGTTCATCATCCACGTCGACTTTTTGAATAGTTTCTTCTGATGTCTGGTCTCCAGAATCCGGACTATAGGTGCCACTCAATGTGGTACAGCTAGTGGTACGCGTCACTTTCGACCCATCATTTACTCCCCAGTCTGTTCCGACGTTTACATCGGATGCACTATTGGCTCGTCGTTTAATCAACTTTCGCACTAATATCGTTCGGTATTTCCTCATTACCTCTTCATCAATTGCAGCATCTTCATCGGAAGGACCACTTACTGGTCTATAGAGAGACAACAAAAGGAATACACATGATGCGATAAACTTGAAATCCGTCCATATTGGTTTATGTGCATCTGAGCGGGGGACGCTCTTTTGAAAACCGAATATCGTTTCATAATGGACAAATTTGGAACGCTTGTACTCTTCGAAATGATCAGCAGTATAGACGAACACGCAATAAAATAGGAGCAAGAGAGAATTCCACATGCAGTGAATTGATAGACTTGCGTTACATAGAATGTTGTACAGAATTTTGAGGGTTAATACAATAGAGACGCTTTGAACTGGCGTCGGAATTTCGGGTCGGTCCAAACACCATAACCGAGAGCAGATTAAAAATATACATACTCCATTTAAAACTAAAGAAATCGTGTTATTATCTCTATTGTCTAAAAATATCACCAATACTAACCCGAAATAAGCGCAAGTGCAATATTTCGCTTCATCCCATTTACCATTTTCAGGTGGTTTTTGTAAATGATCGTTTGTAAATTTATGATTGGCGTTAATGATTACATTATTCCATGATTTCTCCCAGTTTTTTTACTTTAATAGATTAGAACAAAAACATGTTTCAAGATCAAATTGATTAATTTGTACTTTCCCCTAAAATTAGTATAATCTGACAGGTCATGATCATAGCTTACTTTTATTTGCACAAGTAATTATTGCCAACTTACAAAACACTTGTCATTTGACGGAGTCGCCGCGCCGACATGAAATTGAATAAAATTTGGAATACTTACAGTAGTATAAATAGAAATAACTTGGGTTAAAGTCGGGCCAGGGACGATTCAAGAATTGTCCTGAAAAGAGCTCTTAACAATTTTCGTGGGAAACTGAATATCATTAATGATTGACGCGATGTAAGTAGTTGGTGTGCCTTCATAGGTTGTGCCTTTACAAATTTCAGATTTTTGTATACTTGCAAATCGCGTTACATAATTATATTAACGCCTCTAATAGAAGAAGAGTTGCATAATACAGTGACGTCAATTCCAAAATGATATCACAATTACATCACGAGATAATCCACTATAGAAAATTTTGATAAGTTGACTCGTCCATTTACCGCTTAGCAAATTCAAAAAATGTAAGCAATTAATTACTGGCCAATTATTAGAACCTAACAAAACACTTATCCATCTGACAGGTGTGATTTTTAATCCATTTTATCTACGAACGTATCCAGAAAATCTGGATAGAGGCAAAAAGGTGGCGCTGGAACGACGAGGAGGTTTTCTGTTGTGATCACAGCTTGATTTATCGCTGATTTATGGTAAACGGTGCCGGTCTAGCCAGCAGCATTCCGCGGCGCGCCATCCTGCCGGCTGATCGCAACGTCGCTAGGCAACCCCACAGCAGGAGCTGCCGGCATGCAAAATGAATGTGTGTGTGAGCGACTGAATGTCTCTCGGCTTGCTGCTGTGTCGTCCACCCCCGCGCGTTATTCCACCGAAAGAGGGTGGCGTGCGCAGGCGCATCGCACTCCGAAGCACCCCAAATATGTACACCCGAGCGGGTGTGGAGGCGGCGCGCGGCCCCCGAGAGCGAATCGATCGCATTACGCGCAAGGTGTTCGCGGGCCGGCTGCGTCAGTTCGTGTTTACGTTCTCTGCTAACGGGGCCCAACGTGCGTTTTGCGTGTCGGCCGGACAAAAATAGTAAAAAATACGCGACACCGTTGCGAGAGCATCTTCGCAAGCGGCCACAAATTCGTCAACGCGACTCCACCTCCTGCCCCGTGTTTTCGGCGTCTTCATCAGACAGGCGGTCGGCGCCGCCAGTGTGCAGTGCATTCAGTCGTCGTCTACGTGTGAAAGTGCGGCGCAGACTGTGCTGTTGCGGGGGCGGTTGAACTCGCTGGGCGTAGATTGTGCAACGCAGCATCCGCCGCCGGTTGTCACTCGACTTTTCCACTTTGTCCGCATTGCCAACCAAGAGTTTTGATATCATCTTATGGTGCTACAGACATTTTTATTCCAAATATATCGCAATATATTAAAAAGACGACGATTTTAATCAATTCGGTCTACAGTTATTAGATAAACGTAACTAACGTATTTATATCTAAATATTTGTGTTGTAATGGAATTCTAACCCATTTGTCGTAAGTAAATATTTTACTAACATGCTGCAGTAATTACAAAATTATGGCTCAAATGGCTTGTTGAACACGCTGGATGCGCGCGTTTGGTTATTGTAGCGTCTGTTGCTTTCAATAAAAGCGAACACACCTAACGTGATTCAGCGATCAGAAGACCAAAGACAAAATTTGACTCCCTTCGAGTTAGTCGCGATAACAAAACTGCGTTTTACAAGACCGCGAATTCCCTGTTTACCTGTATACTTATCGATCTAAATATTATATAAATCGTACTATAAGCCACGCTTGAGGGTCTGAATTTGTATCAATAACAAATGTGATTTGTTGATGCCCTCTTCGGTGGGCCGTAAAGCATTCATTGTTAGATTGTTGTGCGCTTGAGCTCGCTGGTGCAGCAATCATACCTTTTGGAGGCAGCAAAGGCATTCTCTTAACCTACGTGTTCCTGCCGTCGCCGTCGCCTTCATCAGCCGGCCGCCATCTCGGCCATCAAAACGTGCGCCTGTTATTGTTATCGTACGAAAGGCCGGCGACGTTGATTTGTGACACCGGCGCGCTCACAACAGTGCGTTGATTTTCATACCGCGGACAATCACTGCCGCAAAACTGGGCGAGGGGTCGCCCACGCAACCATCATTAAATGTAACAAAATTTACACAAACCGGAACTGTCCCTGTATAAATAATCTAAACAACGCAATGCTCTTTCAGATATCAACAATTTTATTCACATTCATAGTTTTTGATTATTATTTAGAAATTTAATTAAATACACTTAGCTGGATTGATATTTTTCATAACGTATTGCGGAAATTCACATGAATCCCATGATAGTTGTTCCTATGTGCATGCGTTGAATGGAAGACAATAAGCTCGGTTCATAAATTTAAATAGCATTAAAGCGGGCACAATACTCGTGTGGCATTTCATAAAATCATAGAATTTGTTGAGCACAGCACAGATATATACGCACATGCAGTACAAGAACAACGAGACCAAATGAAGTTCGTTTCATTTTCTCTCTTTTGTAAACGATGGTGGTGCCAGCTCACTGTGGGCGATTTCAATAAAAAAGTGTCATAAATAGAAGCAGCGCACTAAAAAGATACATTTCGTGTGTCTTCTTTATGAATTTTACCATATTTAGAATAATATTATTAGAGACATTAACTCCTCTACGCCAATAATCAGTAGTTGGAATTAAAATTTTTCATTTTTAGAGAGAGTTAAAAGGGTTAGTCTTCATACTTTCCTGATGATATGAAGGAGTCCAATGTATTCAACGAGTGCTATTTCAGCATAATCCCTATTCATAGTCTATGATATGGTATATAGATTATTACCATTCTGCTTGTGCAGTACACTGCACAATGGTGAATATAGGAGCACGCAGTGGACAGTATGTAACTCTCCTGGACACTTCGCAAGAGCACAACAATCGTTGTGCAATATGGACAATTTATTAATTTAATAAGGACACCTTGGAAACAGGGTCGCGCACATGTAACATATTCATAGTCTATACACCATTTAATAGATTACGAAATAGAGAATGCGCTGATAGAGGATTCGTAAATTCTACCCCTCATAACTCCATGCTAAAAATAAGAAAACATTAAATTCTACCTATTGACTATTGGCTTAGAAGAAATCAGCTATCTAATGGTGTAACATTCTTTCCTATTATCCTTAATATATTAAAATTGATAATAAAGAAACGCAAAATATGTATTGCATTGCGCTCTTGCGGCGCAGCGCCTATTTAAGACTTTTCTCTTGTAATCGCCCACTGTGCAACGATGGCGATTTGATTGTTTTAGAACGAGATATTGTCGTGCTGCACAACTCTGTCAGCCGCATATTTTGTAATAACGTGTGATTATTAATACATCGGTGTGGAAATAAAGAGGAAAACTTATTTACTTTCATACAGTTTTTCAACTGCAAGCTATTTTATTCTATAAGCTATTTTCTCGCCCTGTGTTTCTTACCATAGGGATAAAAACAATGGTAACATAATTTAATCTATTCTCAATCTGATTATATGTCATAAACCTTACTTTACCCCGAATGTATTTTAAAACACAACAAATATGAGGGGAGTATAATTAAATTTAATTGCTTCAGGAATAATAGAAATGTGAATAATTTAAAGTATCCATTGAACCTTCACGTTAACAGTAAAGTATTTAAAGATTCTTTTGAAGATGACCATCAATTCATCTAATAGATATTTAGTCAGAGCTCGAACGGAGACCGGTCATTGACATTCGATTACAAAACGATCAGCAACATAGTCTAACCGTATATGAAGTCTTCGAGCCTCCAACAAATAAAATTCGTTTTTCTACTCATGTAGTAAAAGGTGAGGAGCCGATATAACATGCGCACACACTACACAGTATAGAAAAACTGCATGAATTTCCTCAGCGAAGAAGATTATGCCGAACCAGAAGGATGGAATCTGGCAGGCGCATCTCTTTGTTGTGATGATGGAGGAAGAGTAGTGCTTGTACAAACTGTAGTTACGATTTAATAGAGGAGGTTTTATCTTAAAAACTTTATAGAAACTCTATTATAAGAGAATTGTACTTGTTCGTTTATTGTATTGGTTTATTTACTTCATATTTCGTTTTATTATTTGCAAAATATGATGTGCCAATCGACATATTTCACTTTGGTCTTGACTTTCCTTCTCTTTTATACGATCATTTTATAGAAAATCAAGAAACATTCTTATTTCATATATTATTTACTTGTATTTCCTAGTTATACGGATTCCTTTACTATTACTATAATAATCAAATCATGAATCCCAAGTTGATTAAGTTGGAGGCGTTGTTTTTCCCTCGGCATTATTTCATCGAGCCGGCTAATGGAAATCTCGAATGCACGCAGCAGGAAAGTGAAAGTATTCGGTATGACACAGCAGCATATTTTCGGTGCTCCTCCTTCAGCGGGCATTATTTACGCATTAATTCCTCGTTTCAATGCGTGACGTGCACGAGTCCGTGAATCGTAAGCTCTTCTTTTCAATTCGCCCGCCACGCACTTCATGTACGATGCTACGAGCTTTTCAAGGTTAATGTTATGTTACATGATTTAATCTATTTTCCAATAGCACGATATCGAATCGACTAATTACGTAATAGGCTATAATTTAAAAAAGTGATATGTATATTTACACGCACCGAGTGATAGCCGTGAAAACTAACCATAAATTCAGGGAAAAGAAACGTTAAAAAATCTGAAGGAAACAATTTCAAGACTCGATAGACACGATTTAAAATGATTTATTGCCCAACCATGTGAGTGACATCAATTTATCTATTTTTTATTGGCATCTTTTTACCTTTCTCTGGATGTTTGATGTTTGCTCGTCTTGCTTTCATCCTACTTCGTTGGGCTCGCTCTTTGACGATGTGGTATTATCAGTGACACCAATGATTGATTATCGATTCCATCATTCTGCAACGTCTTGTATTTCAACATAGCTCATAATTCACTTTCTACCCGCATCTCTTCTTGTTTGATTGGGCATATTGTGGGTTTTTCCTTTTTTCCTAGTTCCTGCGTTGGTAAAAATCTATTTACTGTGTTTGTATACAGTGGTTAATGGTCAGCGCTCAACTTTTAATGCAATGGTGAAATACAGGGAAAGTCGGAGAGGGCAGCACGTTTGTTACACGTCGTAATCGTGAAACAGTGATATCCGTTTACGTTCCTACGGAGCGGTTTAGGGAATAGAGGGATCGCGTTATCTATCAGCACTATAACGATCAATACCTATCATTGGGCACTTCCTGATATCGCCTTTTCACCCCTAAAGTTACAACATCGACATTTAGGGCTGCAGGGTGCATTTCACTTCCCGGCCCTAATTTTACGTGTCCTTTTATTCCTTGTTTTTCTCAAGGGACGTTATTCTTTATTCCCGGTCATGTTTCCATTCCCTCAACTTTTTAGAGTATTTTCTAGAAAGTTGTTTGTTTTAGTTTCAGCAGCTGTAGGTGTTGGCGTTTGCGGAAACTCGGTGGATTTATGCAGACATTTGCGCAGGCTTTTGCATTTATTCCTTGGTTTTATCTTTATTTGCTTTGTGTTGCGGCGCTGTTTTATATAGTGTGTACCTGAAGGCGGAAATAGGGATTTCTTTGCAGTGTGGGGCGTTGGCACAAACCCCTCTGTTGTTATTTCTCCCCACAGGGAAAGTCGCTTTCCGTAAGTAGGAAAATTTTTGAAGGGTGTCGAGAAGAAAATATTTCCTGGTTTATTGTCTCTTGTAAAGTTTAAATTTCGGTTAGAGAAAAGAAAAAAACTGTTAGTTTGTAGAAAAAACAGGGGCAAATGCTTTTTATGTTTCAACAACCGTTCTTTCTTGGAGTGTGAAATAATCGATCGCTCTTTGCAGACGTCGAAGTCGAATATTTGGAAAATGTCAGACCTGTGTCTGCGTCTGAATATGTTCTTGACATGATGAGCTCACGAACATTAACTGAATAATTTACGTTTTCAACCCTATCCGACTACATCTAGAGACTTTTTCCCGCGTTCTAAGGCAAGATTTTGACAAGTTTGCTTTCGACGTTTCTAACAATCAAGCTCTGATTACCTCAGTCAGCAATTTCATTCAGCCAACAAAATCGTCTCTTTATCTGGAAAGAAATTATGCAACCTCCACAGAAATGAAAGATAATTACATTTACACCAAGTCCAGACGGCGTACCGTTGATAAAATATGCATGCTAAGTGGATACAGTTAAACCGACGGCGAGAAATGTCCTGTAGCCCCCTCAACATTTCACCCTACGCCCCCACCGCTCTACCCTCTTGCTTTCATATCGATCAAAACATAAGTTCTGCCCACAGTTGCAGGGTCCGCAGGCATGTTGGTCATGGGCCACCCAAACTATATACAGTAATTTCCTGTCTACTTCTCTAAGGAACCCTTCGTTAAGGTAGAAAAACAGTTTGGGGTTTACTGCTTGTCCACAGCCTTCCAGTGCGAAATGTACACAGCATAACTTGGCAAAGCATACCGAGAATGTTACACATCTCAATTCGACGATAGCCCGTTCTCGGGATGGAGCCAGTGTTTCCATAGCAACAACCAGACGCCACCACTTTTTATCAACCCTCAAGTTTCGCCATATGACGTGGGGAAAAGTTTTTCTTCTATTCGCTGTCTACTGCGCAAACGTCACACACGTTTCATTGAATTCATGGAAGATGAAAGAATTTATTAATAAACTTATTTCACTTTCTTCTCGTTTTTGTTTAATGTTGTTATTTTATGATTTTCAGATGTATGAGGATAAATTTGAAATGAGTAAAGGAAAGATTTTCAAAACTTTCTGTAGCTTCCCCTTTTATGATATACTTTTTTTTCTTTTTTATGATTTCATTATGATGTTTGACCTGTAGCTATATAAAAAGAACAGAAAATGTAACCTGAAGCCAATTTTGTTTCACTTCCATTCCCCAAATTCCCATGTCGAGTTCCGTGCATTCCCTAAGCGTCCATTTCATTCGGTGAAGGAAAATAGAAAAATGAAAAGCCTCCGTCGCGCAGAACACAGCAGCGCATGTTGCTTTTAATTAATTATTTCCTAAACAGATCAAGGCGCGATGGTTTCAGCTCGCGCACGATATAAACACGGGGGGGGCGGATTTAATGAAGAGTTATGGAGCGTTATAGGTTATACGCGTTGCTATGAGGCTATGCTGCATTCGGAAGCACGTAAGCAGCTGGGGGGGGAACCACAGTTGGTAATTGTAGTGTTAAAGTAATTGGAAGTTGCCTGCTGTATAGGGGAGGCTTTGACATAACCATACAGACGTTGCATGTACATTTGGCACGGTTTTCACACTCTTCGGTCACCCCCACAGACAGTGGGGGTGACCGACTCTTACCACGCAACTATTCATAAGCACGGACAGGACGTCGCTGAGTTCTTGAAGGTTGAGGAAATGTTTGCATTAGGGAGGCTAACGAAGGGTTAAAATTTTAAGTATTCTGCCATGTCTTCATTTCGTAATTTGTGAACTGCCTTGAAATATTCTTAAACTACCGTGTGTAATGATGAATAGATGGAGATGCATAGCAGTATTATTTTCGGTAGTCTTGCTCCTTACAGAACAGCCCGTTTTGAAACCTATTGCTTGCCGTTTGCTGTTTGTTTGCTTTTAAAGCTGTGAAACATGCTTGGTAGACTTAGGGTTGGTCTAATAAGGCATTGCAGACTTGCTTGTCGTCTGTAGTGCCTTTGAAAATACGGTCTTTTATGCTTGTCAGACACCTGGTGTAATAGTTGTATCACATGATCCTGCTGATGTCTAATATCCACCTTACAGGAAAGCGGTAGATTTGCAGTAAGGTGGATATTACGTAATTAGCGTCTACGTTTTGACTAAAGCCTTTCCTCTAAAGCTTTTCGGAACAAAGGAAAATGAAACATAGAAGGTATTATCAATTAATTACGTTATTCGTTCAGTGAACAAAGACTAGGCACAAAAGATCCCCATGTGTGATATCTTTTTATGATTTGTTTCATCCGAAAGGAGTGCACTCCCTTTTCCGCTTGCCTTTGTTGTTGCGTGGTTGATTTACGACAGTCCACTAGGTGGGAATATGCAGATGATCATTATTGACATTCCGCTCGGCACGTTTATTCTCGATGGGAATGCGCGCTTGATTCCTGTAATTTTCCTGCTCGGACCTGTCGCAGCGCATACAATGTCAGCATCGCTTTGATCCTATTCGGTCTAGTGGGTGGCGGTGGCTGGGAGGATAATGTCAAGTCGCTCGATGTTGGAGCGTCACGGGGTGGGAATGGCCGATGAAGTCGCCGCCGCCGCGGATCCAGCGCCCCCGGTTCTCCCCGGCTTTGGTGTGTTGTGACGGAATCTGGAGCATTGAACTCCACGAACATGTGAACTTCCAATTTGCTACCACCAGCTCTACCCGTACACAGATGCGCTGCCGTCAACACATAAAACTGTTACTACCAGTTGGTAGTGTCACAAACACCAAGAAGGGAACAAGAAACTGAAGGGATAAGAAAGCTGGAGATAGTTGCAGCCTTCCGGCAACGGCTTCAGATAGTGGCTATAGTTTCGTTGAGTCGCTCGGGGGAGTGCCCTTACAAACGCAAATTTACTGAGAATAGCGAAATTGCTTTCACCATCAAAGTGTAGCAAAACTGTAACTGGTACAAATGCCTTCAGCACCAGCAACCAAGTGCCAGTAACTAAATATATACGAGAGGACATAGTACCGTAGTGCAATTTTCGG